>CM041781.1:10931924-11221879 GCA_023374045.1 Limonium bicolor | reverse complement strand
ATGGGTATGGATCATTACTCAGGATCTTGAAGAGCAACTTGTTGATATGTCGGCCTTGTTGTCTAATCATCGCGTGTAAGAAGCAAAACTCCAATAGTCTAGAGATTCTTTTAACTACAATTTTTACACAACAGTTGGTACTCCCCTCTTCATATGGATGGATATGTATGCCCCTGGTTGGTTGATGTAACACCCCAACTGTAAACTTAACGATAGACAATAATGACAGTGGAAACTGACAACGTAAACATTACTCAAAACGGGATAGTGTTCCACGCCGCTAGCCACCCACGTGGCTAACAAGGCTGAATACGTACATTATGTCGGATGGACACAGACTCCCGAGCATTAGCATAACATCCACATACTATAAACCAACAATACCGAGTGTTATATATAAACCATCACTGTAATTCTGACGCTACCAAATATACGACCACGGGAGCACAGGCGCATCCCGGGTCCATCATCCAAAAGCTAACAAAAGTATTTCATTACACCTAGGAACTAAAGCCACTCTGCTTCCTCGATCCTCATCCTGCAAAATAAAATATGGTGCCCCAAAGGGGCTCAGCAACCCTTGGCTGGTATGATTAACGTGTAGCCCGTCAGCTACTGGGATACACGCAACTAAATGTCATGATAACATGGCATTAATTTAACATACAACATATTAAGCATAGCAATAAACATTGCATAGCAACATTAACACATAACATAACAGGAGCGTCTCTCATTAGGAAACGAACCAAACATTAGTTAGCCAAAATTAGTAAGCCTAAAGAATGATTTCAAACTCATATTAATCTTGTTACATAACTTGACCATTCTGTTTGTCGAATGATTACTAACCCCAAAGATGTGTCGATATAGCGATTCAAGCACACCGTACATATAATCCCCCTAGCCCGATCAAAAGTCAGGTAGGTAAGCCTATTGCTAGGCTTGCGGGTGACTGTAATCCAAGAAGGAAAACAACCATACCATAAGGAGAGTGTCGAATCTGATTCAGATATCGACCCCCGTACATACACGCGTGACCGGAACTACCGGATTCGTCACCCCCCCCCCCCCGGTTATTCACTTGTTAGTAGTTCCATTGTTAGAACTTAACACATCAATTCACACCATAGGTGTTTAAGTCTAGTTAGGCACACAAGGGAGATGGGATACACTTGAATAACACAAACCACAACTAACTCATACATAGCCGTAGTTAGAACATTCGTTAGGTTGAAACGTTAAAACCGAGTACCGCTCTCTTACGTATCATAGTTTGGTTAACTAACGGGTCAGCACGTATTCGAGGTTAACGATACCGGTACACACACGCCACAATATTAACAATGATTGTAAACTCATTTCATGATTTAAGTCTTACAAAGTCATAAACACTCAGAAAACAAACAACACACAAGCCGGTGTAAACCGGTAGCAAACAGACTGCAAGAAAACCATACCTTGGTCCCTGCTGCGTTTGAGTTCCACCGAATGCAGCTCCTATACATGATTAATAACGTCGGTTAATTACCTTATTTAACTTCCGATTAACTAAGTGTTTTACATGTTTACATGACAAGTTGTTACACTTAACTTACACTTGATTATCCTCATTATACCCACTAGGGTTTACTACATAAGCCACATTTCTTTTTTGTTTGTTGTTTTTTTATAAGTATGGGCCGACTGACCCACCGACCGACCCAACCCCCTGGGTCGGTCCATTTCAGAAACATTCTGGTTCACTGTCTTTTGCCCGACCGACCCAAGCTCAGCCCGACCGACCCAAAACCCTCTGGGTCGGTCCGTTCCAGAAACTTCCGGCTAGCTAATTACAGTCCGACCGACTGCAAACGGTTTATTTGACATATTTAAACCTAAGAAATAATCCTAGAAATCAACAATCTATAGACAGTCGGGTTGCAAAAATCCCGGTCGAAATAGTATAGCTTTTAAGGAGCGACCAGGTGTCAATCCACGGGACTTGAGAAAGTAAGTCTAGCCTAAGACAATCGTTAATTCAAAAGGGGGTTTGTTTTGATTATGGGATCAATAATAGACAAGAAAATAAATAACAGATAAATTAAAGTGATAAGTAGGGAGTGCGAACGGTACTCTAGGTTCAGGGAGTTATTTCACTAGCTAGGTTCTGCATATTCTACTGCTTAAATGGAGACTTGGATTGGCTTGTAATTCTCAATTATTTATTCTGTATTAAGTCCTAATTCCAGATAGCTCATCTAGACAGGACATGTAGTTCTAATCTAGACTTTACAAGTATATCTAGATGGTTTTATTGCACAGAATTACTAGTCTGGTTTGGTCCGGACTAAGCTCCTAGTGGCCAATGTAATCTATCCGATTGCAATTATCACAGGTAACAGGTTAATAGGACCATCAATGCTAATCACCTTATCTGATCATAACATGATTCGAGGGCTTATAATAAATTCATGACGTTTATTAAAAGCACTTAAAAAGCATTAACCTGAACAATCCAAATAGTCTCAATAAAGCAGTAAAATAATGCAGAGTTTAACTAATTACAACATCCCTTCAACTAGAGTATATCCTCTTAGCTAGACATAGTAATTGAAAGCATAAATAGGAGAGAGTTAGAAGAAATCATCTGTTATGAAGATCCTCCCACTTGCTCCGCCCTTTGTCCTCGCGCTATGTTGGCTGAGAGGTTAGATTTGGTGACAATGAAGTGAACTTGGTGAAATGGGGTGAAAGTGGAAATTTTGGGCAAGTTTGTGAGGTGTCCGGATCAGTTGGGTCGGACAGAGATCCGGACGTGAGATGTCCGGGTCTGTCTGGGTCGGACAGAGATCCGGACGCAATGTTTTGTGTGGCGTATATGCGGAATCTGATATGTGATTTTTGTGTGAAGAAATTTGGATGAAAACGTGAGTGATCTGAAGTGTATTTGTGTTTGAGTGTAGGTATGGAGATGGAGTACGGAGGAATTAATATGAGGATGAGCAGATGAATGGAATGAGAGGAGGAGGATGAATAGAGGTGTAGACGAATGTCTGGTGCAAATTGAAATGAAGGTTGGGGAAGGGTTTAAATAGGCTTAGCAGTAGACATAGATTAGTGGTGAGTTGGGTCGATGACTGATTGAGCATGGACATTGGTTTAAATAAACAGAGTATGGGCGTAATCGGCTGATAATTGTGCCGAAAGCACAATTATCAGCGTGCATGATTTTTATTTTTCAACTCTGTGTGACGTCCGGATCTGTGTCCGGATCCGGACGTGAGATAAAAGTTTAGATCTGGATCTCGCCTCACGTCCGGATTTGTGTACGGATCCGGACGTGAGATAGAGGTTTGGATCTGCGTCTCGTGTCACGTCCGGACTTACGTCCGGATCTGGACAAGTGTTGTTCTCTATGAGGTGTCCGGATCAGTTGGGCTGGACGGAGATTCGGACGTGAGATGTCCGGGTCTGGCTGGGTCGGACAGAGATCCGGACGTGTGTATTTTGTTTTGGTTTTCTTTGCAAACTTTGACAGGCTCCAGATTCTTCGTTTGAGCTCCGTTTTTCGATCCGTTTGCGGCGTTGGAAAGATCTTGAGGAGAACTATGAATTTCTACCATCATTTCCTGATTTTATCATATAAATTGGCATCAGTTCTTGCCCAAGGTAAGAATCATGAAAAACATAGGATAAGTGTGAGAAAACCCTGAAAACTTGCGTAAAATAAGAATTTAGAGCATATAAAACTATATCAATTTCACACTTATCAAATCACCCCACACTTAGCCTTTTGCTTGTCCTCAAGCAAAACTCTCAAGTACAAGTTAAAGACCGAGCTAATGGAACTCAACAGAAAAGGAAGAGCACAGAGGAAAATCTGCTAGCTTCATCAATCAAGGGGCAGCTCACATTTAGCACAATTCGTTTATTTTCTAAAAACATGAAGTCATTCATAGCTAACAGGAGAGAATTTAAACCATAAGAACTTAGCCTTTAGCCATGAGCCAATCCACCTTTTTCCTTCACAAACCACAGAAACGACAAGAGGCATGAAGTAAGATCTTTTTCCATCAAACCTTTCAATGTCACATACTCATGATCCATATAAGAAATAAATCCTCTTTAGCAAGGTATTATCATTTGTTTTAATATATTATTAAAATTATCATGCTTAGGATCAGCGGAGTACCTTGCCTTGTTCTTTTTCAACCATTTCAATCCAGTTCATTTCTGGGCTCAAGGCTGAGAGCAAAGTTCATATGGTGAATATTCTCATTTGTTTCAGCATTTCTAGAACAAAGACTTCATTTTAGCAATTAAAAACTAGAAAAATTTCAAAAATTTGCACCCCAAGATCGGCTGACCAGCTAAACTTCCTCTATGGCTTCCTTCTAAATTGAGCTATCTTAGCAAGACTTTAATAAATGCAAGAGCTCAAAGGTACACAAAAGGCGAAATGTGAAGGAACTTTCCCCACCCCACACTTAGAGTGGAGCAATGTCCTCATTGCATAGAAAGAATTTTAACATTAATCAAGCAATCCAACAGGAGAACAAAATTACACACAGCAGATCAGAAGGGAGCATGTAAAATATTCAAGAGTAGAAAATGTAAGAATACTCCCCAGAGTCTACTCAGGGTGTGTAGTGAGGCCAACCCCACACTTGAGTTCAGCTAAGCATCAAAGTATGCAAGTTGATAAATATGGTCTGCAAAGCCAGAAGAACTCAAGTGGAACCAGATAACCATTAGTAGAAAGATAAGAGCCAAGGTACTTGCAGCATGCACATTATCCGCCAACACACCACAAAAATAAAAACAATAGAGTAAAATAAACAGCAAAATCAAGCAAGCGAAAAGAGAAACAAACCGGTGGGTTGCCTCCCACCAAGCTGCCCATCTTTATGGTCTTTGGATAGACCTTGCAGATAGCATCAGGGAGGGCCGCCACAGCAGCTAGCAATAGCTTTCTTCAGTCTGAAATACCATTGCGAGCGCGGATTCTTTGATGCTTTTGGAATGGGTGCTGCAGTACAGAGAGCAGAAACAGAAGGAATGGAATAAGAGCTTTCGATCAAGGATACACCTGGTGCAGGAGGCTGAGAAAAGGTATCGCCTAGGTATTTCTTCAGTCAAGCACCATTCACTTTGAATACCTCTCCTGACTTGTTTTCTAGCTCGTAGGCACCATAGGTAGTGATCCCCACAACCTTGAATGGTCCTGCCCAATGGGATTTCAGCTTGCCAGGAAAGAGGCGCAACCTAGAATTATAGAGCAACACTAGATCCCCTACTTGAAAATCTCTCTTATGGATCATTTGATCATGGATTCTCTTTGTGCACTCTTTATAAATTCTGGAACTGTCATATGCTTGTTCTCTTAATTCTTCGAGTTCAGACAGCTGAAATTTTCTTTTCTCTCCTGCAGCATGTAAGTCAAAATTCAGGGCCTTCAATGCCCAATAGGCTTTATGCTCTAATTCTACTGGAAGATGGCAGGCTTTCCCATACACAAGCTTGAATGGAGACATCCCTATAGGAGTCTTAAAAGCCGTCCGATATGCCCACAGAGCGTCATCCAGCTTAACCGACCAATCCTTTCTTGATGCGTTAACAGTCTTCTGCAAGATCCATTTTAGCTCACGATTGGTCACTTCTGCCAGACCATTAGTTTGGGGGTGGTAAGGTAATGCCACCTTGTGGGTCACCCCATATTTAGTCATCAAGGAGTCGAAGGCTCAGTTGCAGAAGTGAGAACCACCATCACTGATAATTGCCCTGGGCACCCCGAATCTGGTGAATATGTGTTTCTTCAAAAATTTCACCTCTGTCTTAGCATCAACAGTGTAACACCCCAACCGCTAATCCTTCCATTATCCTCTATCATTCCCATACTTACCTTACTCGCAGCGGAATACTTACTTACTCCCGGCGGTGATACAACGCCGTTAACCATCCAAGGTTAACAAGGCTACTACTACTTATCGTGTCGGTCTGATGATTAGAATAAACCAAATACATACTACTTACTTTACAATACCAAATACTTACTTACAATTGATTACCGAGTATACCGAATATATGAATTCCAAGACTACTTCCCAAAAAATGAAGAGTTAATACATCCTCTCCTTACTATCCAACTAAGAATTCAACGTCCAAAAGGTGTACCACATGGTACACCGGCTACACAAAAAGGCCTTAGCCGTGTACAACTCAGTACACCATGTCAGTCCTACTAACTACCAAAAAGAATCACATCCCGTCCTTACCCTTCCGTCACGCCTCGCGGATACCTGTGGAGTAAAAACATTCCCCGAGGGGTCAGCTTACGCTGAATATGATAACCGCATACCCCGCGTACTAGCGAGGGTACGCCAACTAATTGGTCGAGTACATGCGGTTCGTTTCATTCATACATACATACATGCTTTATACAATACAATTCAATGCATTCCATACACAAGGCATACATACATACAATACATACAAGGAAGACAATTCAGATCAACCGTTCATACTTACCCATACTCACCGCATTCCGGAGATACAATTCTCCAATACATACAAGGTCTGGTTAGCCTCATTACACACCCGGGTTAATCGGGTGTTCAATACTCTTTTACTCCTCCGGGTCAATGACTTACAATAGTCAAGACCAATACAAATTCAATACTTGCTTCTTACATACTTTACTTCCAGTTAAGTCGGTATGACCTCCGGGCAGGGATTACTACAATCCCACCACCGGGCTTTAGGGTGGCCCACTAATCCAGGATGCTACCCATTCAAGGGAATTGGTCCATGGAAAAGATTATATAGCCCGGAGCTTCGGATCCAACCTCTTGTGTTTCCTTATCCTCACGCGTGGCCGAAACTATATCGGGCTTCTACTCATTCCATTATACTCATTACTCATGTTAGGAGTTAGATCGTTAGGAATTAGTAGAAGTCCATATTTTCTTTCCATACACCAATACAATACACAAGTACTCATACTCTTCATTCTCATTCATTCATTCATCATGAATTATACAAACTAATTGTTCAAGAAGATACAACAAGAACAAATAGTTCAAACACAGTTAAGTGCAATATAAGTCCGATTCGTGCATTTATCTTGTTGGTGATCACATAAGCACACAAATCGGGGTAACCAAGTTAGGATACAGGGCATGAAGAAATCATACCGTTCACCGTCGTATACGTACTACCGGGTTCCTTCGAGGATCAACTATTTGATTCCTATACATACATGAAGTAGTATGATCAATGACCTATTATTGATCTAACTTACTCCTTCATTGATACTTTTAATATTTACTTACTACTTCATTACTTTCTTACTTGATTATAAAACCATTCTTTTCTTTACTACTTCTTAGACTTGTTTCCTTACTCATTTACTCACTTTCTTACCATTACTACATTACTACTTCATTAATGGTGTATTACTACCTACATATGCTTATATGTGTATAGGTATATATATATACATGATTACTATAATCATATAATAAAACATTTTTTTTGTTTGACTCGACCGACCCACCCTGGGTCGGACCCATGGGTCGGTCGGTTGCAGAGACTTCGATTACTGAAAATTCCAGTCTGGCCGACCCAGCCAGGGTCGGTCCATGGGGTCGGTCGGTTACAGAAGAAATCCCACTACAAATTTCCACTCGACCGACCCAGGCAGAGTCGGTCCCCTGGGTCGGTCGGATGCAGAAGCATTCCGCCTACAAATTTCTACTCGACCGACCCAAGCAGGGTCGGTCCCCTGGGTCGGTCGGATGCAGAAACTTCCGAGTTTGCAGATTTTCGGGTCGACCAACCCTGCTAGGATCGGTCCTAGGGTCGGTCCAGCCCAGTACCCATTTTAATTACTTATTTTAAACTTCAAACTCTACTCAATTCACACCCAATCCTTTCCTACTCATTCCCAACATGTTACCACTCATTTTGATGCTCTAAATCACCTTAATTCATCTCCCATACTTACTACTCAATTCCTACACAACTTACACCAATTTTCATCATCTCAATCCAACACTTACATTGGTTTTCTTCACACTAATGCTACAGATTTTGGTTTCCCACATTATGCTACAGATTTTTCCCTCAACTCCTATCCTCCAATACTCCCTCAACTAATGCTATTCCTAGCATCCAAAATACATTACCTTACACTCTAGTTTCATCCCATTTACAAACTCATTTCCAATTCTGTTTCAAGCTACAAAACACTCTTCTTAAACCCTCCAAATACTTCCTCTTCTTGAACAACTTAAGTCTTCTCATTCCTACCCAAAATTTGACATAGTCTCCCCTATATTTTTAGCTTTGCCCACATGATATTTCAGCTCACACTTTTGCTCATTCACATACCTGTTTATACAATACATTATACCCACAATTCAACACTACTACAACAACCTAAAATTCCTGCACATACTCAATCAATACCCAATATTTTCCCAAGCTTTTAAAACTCATTTAAAAACTTCAAAACTGTTACAATCTCATTACTCATCATACTACAATATGCTTACTACTCATTCCTCAATTCGTTACTCATTTTACTACTCCAAAACTGTTACACTACTACATACAAAACAAGCTCAAGGTAAAGGTAATTACCTTGTGTTTCTAGTTTTCTTTCCTTTCCTTTCCTTCTCTTCCTTTCTTCTCCTTTGTTCTCGGTCCCAATGAGGTTCTCACACACCAAGTGCTACAACCCATAACAATACACAATACCATTTAACATTCATTTTCACTCTAACCCTAGAATTTACATGTTTTAGGGTTTGGGAAAGAGTATTACCTTCCAATGGATGAATGAGGTTCTTGACTAGCAAGGGAACAATATTCCTAGCCCAAGGAGGAGCCAAAATCGGCTGAAGCAACAAGGAACCAAAGTTCAAAAACTGAAACTTCTTATAATGCAAACAAGGGCTAGAAATAATGGATTTTCGAAATTCTTTTTACCTCAAAGTAACAAGGAGGTGAAGGTGCTTCTAATGGTGGACTTGAATCTTCAAATGGAGAATACCCATAAAAACGAAAGTGGGGCTTTTGGATTTTTGAGAGGAGGAAAGTGTTCTCCTTTGCAAGGGGATTCCAATGGTGTAATTTTTATTGGATTTGGAGAAGGTTTGAGTACTCAAAGAGATGAGAGAAGTGAGGAGTTTTGTGAGTCTTCTCCTTTCTCCATGGCTGTCGCAGGTGCAAAAGGGAAATAGAGAGAATAGAGAAAGAGAGGGAGGTGGGTACGTGAGAGGAAGAGGGGGAGTAGGAGAGAGACTTGCTTTTCTCTTTCTTCTTTGTCCTTTTGTGAGTTAAAAGAGTGAAGAGAGTGAGTGAGAGGGGGGGGGGGAATTGACCGGCCCCATATACACACACACAAGGATTTTAATTTTCTATTTGCAAAGTGGACACACCAAGTTTGTTTATTTGCATTCTTACCCCACAACTTCCCGGTTGTTACAGTTCTTACTACCTGGTACCCGTTTTCTGGAATTTTCTCGTTTAATTAATTTTATTGGTTCTAAAGCTTCACTAATATTTATTAGTGACTATTTAGTTGACCAAAACTGTTACGAGTCAATTTGACCCGTTTAAAGTCACGTTTTCCCGGTTTCCTCGAAAAACGCGCTTTAAGGTTCGTTTGTGCTTTTAACCCATTTTAAGGGTCCATTTTCTTCGGGATTTGTTCCCTCATATTTATTTAAGTGTAATTAAGCTTTTAAAAATATAATTAGCCTAATTAATCACTGTTTTTAATTACGGGGTATTTCAATCTACCCCCCTTAAGGAACTTTGCCCTCAAAGTTGCTCAAGGTTACGGTTTACCATTTCTACTCACTTGGCAAGCCAATTGCCACAATACATTCTACTACCACCTTACAAGGTGTTCACAATTCTTACGCTACCAGCATACACAATTCAGATACCATACATCACACTCAGTTCAATTGTCATACACAATACTCAATCCATACACAATACTCCATTCAATTCGCACTTCCACAATACATTCACAATACACTTCACATTGTCATTTGTGTCATATACCGTATAACACAAATGCATTGCTCATTACATACATACCATACACATACCATACTCATCGTACTACATACCGAATACTACTAGCACTACTTTGTGCCAATACAATACAATTAGCACTACATGTGCCAACAAAATACAATTACAATACATACATGCTACGCAATGCTAACCCGAAGCAATGCAAAAGCAAAAAGGCTCTACCCCCCTTAAAAGGGGTACGCCCCGTACCCTCCGTGCTATACGGATACTAGACATCTTGTCTACAAACAGATTTGGGTACTTCGCCTTCATGGCGTCCTCTAATTCCCAAGTCGCTTCCTCGACATCATGATTGGACCACAAGACCTTCACCATTCGTGCAGATTTATGGCGAGTGTCTCTTGTCTTTGTATCAAGGATTCGCAGTGGAGTCTCGACATATCTCATTGTCGGCTCTAGGGATAAGTGTTCGGGTTCTAATACATGAGAGGGATCAGCTATGTATTTCTTGAGTTGTGATACATGAAAGACATCATGAACACGCCCCAATTCTTCAGGCAATGCTAGCCTATAAGCTACGGCTCCAATCCTCTCGGTAATGGTATACGGGCCTACAAATTTCGGGCTCAGTTTGCCCTTTTGGCCAAATCGAAAGACACCCTTCATAGGTGAGACACGCAAGAACACTTGGTCGCCCACGGCGAACTCAAGGCCACGTCGTCGCACATCCGCATAGGATTTCTGTCTATCTTGGGCTGCTTTCATATTTGCTCGGATTTGTTGTACTTCAGCTTGTACTTGTTCTAAATACTCCGGTCCTATGATGACCGCTTCGCTTGACTCATCCCAACACAATGGGGTACGGCAAGGTCTACCATACAAAGCTTGGAACGGAGACATCTTAATCGAAGCATGGTAGCTATTGTTATACGAAAACTCGATAAGATGAAGCTTCTCAATCCAGCTCCCCTGAAAGTCTAAGGCGCATGCCCTAAGCATGTCCTCTAGTGTCTAGATGGTCCTTTCTGTCTGACCGTCGGTCTGTGGGTGGAAGGCGGTGCTAAGCTTCAACTCAGTACCAAGCGCTTCCCGTGTCGCTCTCCAGTATCTCGAAAGAAATCTGGTGTCGCGGTCAGATACAATGGTTTTCGGGACTCTGTGGTGTCGAATGATCTCCTTGTCGAATAGCTCTGCGAGCTTCGCCACCTTCCAGGTGTCCTTCATCGGTATGAATCGGGCAACCTTGGTGAGGCGATCCACTACTACCCAGATCATGTTGAGTCCTCCCCTGGCAGGTGGGAGTCCAACAACAAATCCATAGAGATATCGTGGAATTTCCACTCCGGAATGGGCATGGATTGCACCATTCCTCCCGGTCTTCGGTGCTCGAACTTCACCTTCTGGCATGTGAGACACCTTAGAACATACTCAGTCACGTCTGATTTCATTCCTGACCACCAGAAGCACCTCTTCATGTCTTTGTACATTTTAGAGGCTCCCGGATGGACATGCAATGTCGAACAATGTGACTCTCGCAGAACGCGATCCCTTAGCTCACCATTGCTTCGGGGGACGGATAATCTGCCATTCAATCGGATCAGACCATCTTCATGCAATTTGAAGTCGTACTTTAGGTTCTCGAAGGTACCCTCTGTGATTTTCTATCTGATCTCTGTGAAGTAAGGGTCGCTCAACTGAGCGTCTCGCACCTCGTCAACCAAGCTAGAAGAAGCGAGTAGCGAATGGAGCGAGTGTGCTCGACGACTCAGGGCGTCGGCTACAACATTTGCCTTCCCTTCTTTATACTGGAGGTTGATGTCGTAATCCGAGAGGAACTCCATCCACCTCCTCTGTCGTAGATTCAATTCCTTTTGTGTGAATACATGCTGCAAACTTTTATGGTCGGAGTAGATGGTGATGCTTACCCCATAGAGATAGTGTCGCCATATCTTCAAGGCGAAGACAATGGCTCCTAACTCTAGATCATGTGTCGGGTAATTCTCCTCATGCTTTTTCAGCTGGCGGGAGGCGTATGCTACTACCTTGCCATGCTGCATGAGTACGCATCTCATGCCCTTGCCCGATGCATCACAATACACCTCAAATCCCTCTATGCCCTCTGGAAGTGTGAGAATTGACGCTGAGGTCAATGAGTCTTTTAGTTTCTGGAAGGATACTTCGCACTTGCTTGTCCATACAAACGGTGCATCTTTCTTCATCAATGACGTCATGGGCTTAGCGACTTTTGAGAAGTCCTTTACAAATCTCTGGTAATAACCGGCTAAACCAAGAAAGCTCCGGATGTCGGTAACAGTCTTAGGTCTAGGCCATGATCGCACTGCTTTGATTTTGGATGGATCTACTGAAATGCCTGCGCTCGAGATGACATGACCGAGGAATGATACCTGATCTAGCCAAAACTCGCATTTGGAGAACTTCGCATACAGCTGGTTCTCGCGCAGTGTCTCAAGCACCCTTCTCAAGTGGTTTTCATGTTCCTCTGCTGACTTCGAATACACGAGGATGTCGTCAATGAATACTACTACTGAAGTCCATCTCATCGATCTCGATGATTCTTGATCCTATGTGTGTGCGTGCTTGTCATCTCTACTGATGGATCACTAATGATTCATTAGGTCCATGTTTGCTGGTGCGTTAGACAAACCGAATGCTCTGTTTCGTAGTGGCCATATCTTGTTCGGAATCTGTTTTCTCAATATCTTGCTCTTTGATAGCAATTTGGTGGTATCCGGATCGGAGATCAATCTTAGAAAAGACGGATGCTCCCTTCAACTGATCGAACAGGTCGTCGATGCGTGGCAATGGATACTTGTTCTTTACAGTGACCGCATAATTCAATTCGCGTAGTCGATGCAGAGGCAAAGACTACCGTCCTTCTTCTTCACGAAGAGGACCGGTGCTCCCCAGGGTGATACGCTCGGAGTATAAACCCTTGTCGAGTAGGTCATGTAGTTGCTCTTGAGTTCTGCCATTTCTGCTGCTGGTGCCATACGGTATGGTGCCCTAGCAATGGGACCAGTACCAGTACAAGGTCGATTTCAAACTCTACTGCTCTCTCTGTGGTGGCATACCAGGCAGCTCTTTTGGGAATACATCAGAAATTCTAATACAACTGATACATTATCAATGAACTCTGGATCTCTCTCCAGATCTTGCACATGGCATAAATACACTTCGTGTCCTTTTCTGAGCTCCCGGTACATTGCCATAGCGGAGATGACTGTAGTTGAAGCTCTCTCGGTCTCTGGCGGTATGAAACAGTGACCCCAGATGGACTCTTGAGCAGCAAGCGATGCTCGGCGCATAGGATCCGTCCCTTGTGCCGTTCCAACCAGTTCATTCCAATTATCAAGTCGAATCCCAATCCGTTGAATTCAATAAAGGAGATGGGAAACGCTTCGCCTTTGATTTGAATGGTGGTTGTGTGGTAATACTTAGTACATTTTACCCGCTCCTTCGACGGAGAGTAACCAAGAAATTTGGTAGCTCATCTGCGTCTAGCCCCAGCCTTGTAGCGAATGTTGGCGATACAAAGGTGTGAGAGGCGCCGGAGTCGAATAATACTGAGGCTTCGATGCCGTTTACTGGGAATGTTCCCGTTAGAATGGTGCCGCTTCTGCCGGCTTGTTCTTCGTGAGGATACTCAGGTTACCTTCGGTACCGAGTCCACAACCTAATGATTCATGAGATTATATAAAGATGGTGGAATGCAAGTGGAATTTAATAATCAACACTGCTTTTATTGAATAACCAACTATCATACATACTGTGTCTCTAATACACGTTACTACTGGGATTACATGCTACTACAAGGTTAATACTTCCTAAAGGTAAGGTTCAGGCGTCCTGGTTTCATGTGTGTGGCATTGATTATTGCCGGTGGTGCCGTATTCAACTTGATCTTCTGGATCCCGTGATACAGCAACCTTGATTTTTCCACCCATGATTAGGACATCTCCTGATCTCAATACCAATTTCTCTGCGAGGTCCACACGCTTCTGCTCGCTATACAAAAATACGGCGTCATCACCAATGGACCAAGACACTACGGGCACTCCTAGTTCAAGAGATTCCGCTGTCTCGTCCTTGTCTTGGTGTAGGCCAAGTCGTCCTTCTTTCTCATAGAAGTTGACAATACAGAGGTCTGCTTCAAGTGCAGGGATTGGTTCATCTTCACATTGTTGTGCAATTTCTACGGCTTGTGTGACAAGCATTTGGAATTCTGGGGGTATTGCTGGAGGTGTTGCTCCGTCTCCTACTCGCGTCGTTTGGTATGTCTTGGTATAAGGGTTCCAATCCTTTCCCAGCACATCATTTTCAGCTTCATTGTAGCTCCACCGGGGAATTCGGGTGTATAAAATCCTCCTGGACCCATTCCTAACTCGTTGCATCGTCGGATGATTGAAACTTGTGCTTCGGGTGTCAGGTATCCTTTTAATAAAATCATACCTGGGCGGATGACCTGACACTGATTGTTGTCGAAGTCGTGAGTGGCGATGTCGGTCTCTTCATGAGGTGAGTTTGAAGGTATTGGGTAACAGATAAGGAATTTCCCTAAGGTGGTAAATCATATCTAGTGTAAGTTCTAGGCTTACTACTTACTTCATTTCATGCTCAATCATACTTCCATGTTACTTACTCATGCTCAATTTCATACTTCAAGTACTTACGCATTCATGTTCGCATTCATACAATTACTTTAATACTTAGTCATGCTCTTCAAGGATTAAAGGTTCGGTAGTTACCTGGGCCGGACTTAGTCTCGGTCCCATCACGGTCAATGATGTGTAAGGCCGGCTGCCTCTGCGGTGTGCCCTTCTGCGGACCTCGGGATCCCTGTCCCTGTGAGGTATGCTGGGCATGAGCATCGGCAGGTGCAACCTCCTTGCCCTCACGCTGCTTATAGCCCTGATAGTTGCCCTTGGGCTTAGAGTTTTCTGGGCACGCATTGGCACGGTGGCCCGGCTTCTGGCAAGTGTAGCAGCGGATCTCCCTTCATTGGCAATCTGTGCCGGGATGATCCTTGTTGCAGTTTCGGCATATGTAGCTGTGGCCATCAGATTGGTTTCTTGCCTTGGCCAAATCCAAAACCTATAGCTTCTAAGTTAGCGAGGTTCGGTATACTTACAATACTCCATATACATACAAATTCACAAGTGTACTAATTCAGTTTCGGGTTCTTACCCCTGTAGGGCTGAGACCTCAGTGGCTTCGCTGCCACTGGTGCGGTGTAGGCATCTGTAATGGCTCAGCTGCCTTGCCCTTCTCAGCATGGGCACTGCCGTCTCCGGAAGTGTTCTTCTGATGGGAATGCTTCCCCTTCCTTTTCTTCCAAGGTTTGGATTGGTTTTGGTCATCAGAGGTGTTTTTGTTGCTTGCCTTGCGCTTGAGCGCTTGATCTTCATCCCTCAGCTGGCATGTGATCTCCACTCGGGAGGCAGCATGGTAACACTCCTGAATTACTTAGGCATTAGGTTACACTTACATACGGGAATACTAATTTATATTACTCATGGCTTTTAAGGGTTCAACGATGTTTACCTGAAGGGAGGTAAACCGTGTGAAGCCCATGCCATACCGGAGTCGATGGCTCAATCCGCCGTAGAAGCGGTCGACCAAGACTTGGCCGGTATACCCAAGGTCGGGTAGAAGTCTGAGAAGACAGGTGAAGGTGCGGTAATATTCATCAACCGTCATCTTCTCGATCATTTTCAGTGCATCGAGCTCAAGCCTTTTCTTGGTCTTGACATGCTCGGGGTAATACTTAGATCGGAGGAGAGAGGTGAATGCTTCCCATCCGAATGCGGGATCAGCTATGTGCTCGGCCTTAATGATCTTCCACCAGTCCATAGCCGCGTCCTTGAGGTAGTACGCAGCTATCCTCACTCGAACTCCAGCGGGAGTCTCAGTGTCTCGAAGGCCGTCTCCATCTCAGAGAGATAAGCCTCGAGTTTGGCGGGGTCGCTCTCGCCTCTAAAGCATGGAGGTCGAAGGTCGGCGACTGCTTTTACCCAATTTGTTTCTCGGGATGAGGTGGGTCGGGCTGCTGCTATTGCTGCTGCTGTTGTTGAGTTTGTTGTGTTTGCTGTACAGTAGTGATTACATCCGGTAGCATCTGTGCTACCGTGGCGGCGACGATTTCAGCTATCGTCTGCGCGCTTGGTTCGTCACTAGTCCCTCCTCTGGGATGACCTGGACCTCGTCCTGACATCTGAACAAGTGTGGATTACATTAGATGTCGTGATACTATGACCTCATGGTCTTGATTCAAACAATGGTATCGTCTTTACAGACGTTAAGGGTATCCGTTGTTAACAACGGTAGTTCCTAGTTAGGTTTCTAAGTATCCGTCTTAAGACGGTTGAAATCCTAACTCGGTAATCACTACACTTAGGATTCTAATCATCAGAGCGAGACTTCGCTCTGATACCACTTTTTGTAACACCCCAACCGCTAATCCTTCCATTATCCTCTAATCATTCCCATACTTACCTTACTCGCACCGAATACTTACTTACTCCCGGCGGGTGATACAACGACGTTACCATCCAAGGTTAACGGCTACTACTACTTACCGTGTCGGTCTGATGATTAGAATAAACCAAATACATACTACTTACTTTACAATACCAAATACTTACTTACAATTGATTACCGAGTATACCGAATATATGAATTACATTCCAAGACTACTTCCCAAAAAATGAAGAGTTAATACATCCTCTCCTTACTATCCAACTAAGAATTCAACGTCCAAAAAGGTGTACCACATGGTACACCGGCTACACAAAAAGGCCTTAGCCGTGTACAACTCAGTACACCATGTCAGTCCTACTAACTACCAAAAAGAATCACATCCCGTCCTTACCCTTCCGTCACGCCTCGCGGGTACCTGTGGGAGTAAAACATTCCCCCGAGGGGGTCAGCTTACGCTGAATATGATAACCGCATACCCCGCGTACTAGCGAGGGTACGCCAACTAATTGGTCGAGTACATGCGGTTCGTTTCATTCATACATACATACATGCTTTATACAATACAATTCAATGCATTCCATACACAAGGCATACATACATACAATACATACAAGGAAGACAATTCAGATCAACCGTTCATACTTACCCATACTCACCGCATTCCGGAGATACAATTCTCCAATACATACAAAGTCTGGTTAGCCTCATTACACACCCGGGTTAATCGGGTGTTCAATACTCTTTTACTCCGGGTCAATGACTTACAATAGTCAAGACCAATACAAATACAATACTTGCTTCTTACATACTTTACTTCCAGTTAAGTCGGTATGACCTCCGGGCAGGATTACTACATCCCACCACCGGGCTTTAGGGTGGCCCACTAATCCAGGATGCTACCCATTCAAGGAATTGGTCCATGTAAAAGATTATAGCCAGGATTCGGATTCAACCTCTTGTGTTTCCTTATCCTCACGCGTGGCCGAAACTATATTGGGCTTCTACTCATTCCATTATACTCATTACTCATGTTAGGAGTTAGATCGTTAGGAATTAGTAGAAGTCCATATTTTCTTTCCATACACCAATACAATACACAAGTACTCATACTCTTCATTCTCATTCATTCATTTCATGAATTATACAAACTAATTATTCAAGAAGATACAACAAGAACAAATAGTTCAAACACAGTTAAGTGCAATATAAGTCCGATTCGTGCATTTATCTTGTTGGTGATCACATAAGCACACAAATCGGGGTAACCAAGTTAGGATACAGGGCATGAAGAAATCATACCGTTCACCGTCGTATACGTACTACCGGGTTTCCTTCAAGGATCAACTATTTGATTCCTATACATACATGAAGTAGTATGATCAATGACCTATTATTGATCTAACTTACTCCTTCATTGATACTTTTAATATTTACTTATTACTTCTTATTTTCTTACTTGATTATAAAACCATTCTTTTCTTTACTACTTCTTAGACTTGTTTCCTTACTCATTTACTCACTTTCTTACCATTACTACATTACTACTTCATTAATGGTGTATTACTACCTACATATGCTTATATGTGTATAGGCATATATATATACATGATTACTATAATCATATAATAAAACATTTTTTTTTTTGTTGACTCGACCGACCCACCCTGGTCGGACCCAGGGGTCGGTCGGTTGCAGAGACTTCGATTACTGAAAATTCCAGTCCGGCCGACCCAGCCAGGGTTGGTCCATGGGGTCGGTCGTTTACAGAAGAAATCCCACTATAAATTTCCACTCGACCGACCCAGGCAGAGTCGGTCCCCTGGGTCGGTCGGATGCAGAAGCATTTCCGCCTACAAATTTCTACTCGACCGACCCAAGCAGGGTCGGTCCCCTGGGTCGGTCGGATGCAGAAACTTCCGAGTTTGCAGATTTTCGGGTCGACCGACCCTGCTAGGATCGGTCCTAGGGTCGGTCCAGCCCATACCCATTTTAATTACTTATTTTGAACTTCAAACTCTACTCAATTCACACCCAATCCTTTCCTACTCATTCCCAACATGTTACCACTCATTTTGATGCTCTAAATCACCTTAATTCATCTCCCACACTACTACTCAATTCCTACACAACTTACACCAATTTTCATCATCTCAATCCAACACTTACATTGGTTTTCTTCACACTAATGCTACAGATTTTGGTTTCCCACATTATGCTACAGATTTTTTCCTCAACTCCTATCCTCCAATACTCCCTCAACTAATGCTATTCCTAGCATCCAAAATACATTACCTTACACTCTAGTTTCATCCCATTTACAAACTCATTTCCAAATCTGTTTCAAGCTACAAAACACTCTTCTTAAACCCTCCAAATACTTCCTCTTCTTGAACAACTTAAGTCTTCTCATTCCTACCCAAAATTTGACATAGTCTCCCCTATATTTTTAGCTTTGCCCACATGATATTTCAGCTCACACTTTTGCTCATTCACATACCTGTTTATACAATACATTATACCCACAATTCACACTACTACAACAACCTAAAATTCCTGCACATACTCAATCAATACCCAATGTTTTCCCAAGCTTTTAAAATTCATTAAAAACTTCAAAACTGTTACAATCTCATTACTCATCATACTACAATATGCTTACTACTCATTCCTCAATTCGTTACTCATTTTACTACTCCAAAACTGTTACACTACTACATACAAAACAAGCTCAAGGTAAAGGTAATTACCTTGTGTTTCTAGTTTTCTTTCCTTTCCTTCCTTCTCTTCCTTTCTTCTCCTTTGTTCTCGGTCCCAATGAGGTTCACACACACCAAGTGCTACAACCCATAACAATACACAATACCATTTAACATTCATTTTCACTCTAACCTTAGAATTTACATGTTTTAGGGTTTGGGAAAGAGTATTACCTTCCAATGGATGAATGAGGTTCTTGACTAGCTAAGGGAACAATATTCCTAGCCCAAGGAGGAGCCAAAATCGGCTGAAGCAACAAGGAACCAAGAGTTCAAAACTGAAACTTCTTATAATGCAAACAAGGGCTAGAAATAATGGATTTTCGAAATTCTTTTTACCTCAAAGTAACAAGGAGGAAGGTGCTTCTAATAGTGGACTTGAATCTTCAATGGAGAATACCCATAAAAAAAAAAAGTGGAGCTTTTGGATTTTTGAAAGGAGGAAAGTGTTCTCCTTTGCAAGGGGATTCCAATGGTGTAATTTTTATTGGATTTGGAGAAGGTTTGAGTACTCAAAGAGGGAGAGAAGTGAGGAGTTTTGTGAGTCTTCTCCTTTCTCCATGGCTGTCGCAGGTGCAAGAGGGAAATAGAGAGAATAGAGAAGAGAGGGAGGTGGGTACGTGAGAGGAAGAGGGGGGAGTAGGAGAGAGACTTGCTTCCTCTTTCTTTATTTCTTTGTCCTTTTATGAGTTAAAAGAGTGAAGAGAGTGAGTGAGAGGGGGGGGGAATTGACCGGCCCCATATACACACACACAAGGATTTTAATTTTCTATTTGCAAAGTGGACACCCAAGTTTGTTTATTTGCATTCTTACCCCACAACTTCCCGGTTGTTATAGTTCTTACTACCCGGTACCCGTTTTCCGGAATTTTCTCGTTTAATTAATTTTATTCGTTCTAAAGCTTCACTAATATTTATTAGTGACTATTTAGTTGACCAAAACTGTTACAAGTCTATTTGACCTGTTTAAAGTCACGTTTTCCCGGTTTCCTCGAAAACGCGCTTTAAGGTTCGTTTGTGCTTTTAACTCATTTTAAGGGTCCGTTTTCTTTGGGATTTGTTCCCTCATATTTATTTAAGTGTAATTAAGCTTTTAAAAATATAATTAGCCTAATTAATCACTGTTTTTAATTACGGGGTATTTCAAGCAGTGTGGCATGGAATAGCTTCAACCCACTTCGAGACATAGTCCACAGCTACTAGGATATATTGGTTTCCATGGGATGAGGAAAAGGGCCCGTGAAATCTATGCCCCAAACATCAAAAATTTCCACCTCAAGAATACCTTTCTGAGGCATCTCATGCTTTCTAGAGATGTTTCCCATCCTTTGACAGGCGTCACAATGGGAACTGAAGTGGTGGACATCCTTATGTAGAGTGGGCCAAAAGAATCCACACTCTAATACTTTCACAGTTGTTCTTGTAAAACCATGATGGCCACCCGCCTCTTTAGCATGACAAAATTCTATTACACTCTGGATCTCCTAATCTGGAAGGCATCGCCTTATCAAACCATCAGCACAGATCCTAAACAGATAGGGATCCTCCATATATAGTGGCGGGCTTCTTCTGATAATTTTCTTTTTCTGATTGTAGCTGTAATCGTGAGGAATCAACCCAGAAGCAAGAAAGTTCGCCAAATCTGCATACCAAGGTTCTTTTACCTTGCCAATCATGAACACCGTCTCGTCAGGAAAGAATTCGTTGATTGGGATTCCATCATCCGGGATGTCAAGCCTAGACAGGTGATCAGCAACTCCCGTTCTGGTTCCCCTTTTTATCCACAACTTCTAAATTAAATTCTTGGAGAAGTAAGATCCACCTCAGAAGTCTTGGTTTTGATTCATTTTTCTGGAAAAGATACTTGAGGGCCGATGATCGGTGTGGACAATCACCTTGCTTCCTAGCAGATATGGTCGAAACTTATCCAGCGTGAATGCCACAGCTAACAACTCCTTCTCTGTAGTAGTATAATTTTTCTACGCGTCTATCAAGGTCTTGATAGCATAGGTGATTACTCTCAGCATCTTATCTTTCTTCTGACATAGTGCGGCGCCAACAGCATAGTCGCTCGCATCCGTCATGATCTCAAACGGTTCTGACCAATCTGGCGGGACCACAATTGGAGTTGAGCAGAGCTTATCTTTGATGGTCTGAAATGCTGTCAAACACTCCTCAGTGAACTGGAACTTGATATCCTTCTGAAGCAGGTCTCACAGGGGTTTAGAAATCTTTGAGAAGTCCTGAATAAATCTCCTGTAGAACCCTGCATGACCAAGGAATGATCTGACATCCTTCATTGAAGTCGGTGGGGGAAGCTTTTCTATCACCTCCACCTTGGCTTTGTCTACCTGAATGCCCTCCTTAGAAACCTTATGACCCAGTACTATACCTTCCCGTACCATAAAATGGCACTTCTCCGGCCCAGTTCAATACGAGGTTCGTCTCCTCACATCTCCTTAATATCTTATCCAACTGTTCCAAGCACACCTCGAAACTCTGCCCATAAACTGAAAAATCATCCATAAAAACTTCAATGCTCTTCTCAATGAAGTCATTGAAGATGGCCATCATACATCTCTGGAACGTCGCTGGAGCATTACAGAGGCCAAAAGGCATCCTCATATGCGAATGTCCCATATGGACAATAAAGGTAGTCTTCTCCTGATCTTCTGGAGCAATGGGAATCTGGAAGTAGCCACTATAGCCATCGAGGAAGCAGTAAAACTCTTGACCAGCCAAACGCTCCAACATCTGATCTATGAACGGGAGTGGAAATATGTCTTTCCTGGTGGCATTGTTGAGGCGGCGGTAGTCGATACACATTCTCCAACCTGTCGTCTGCCTCTGGGGAACCATCTCCCCCTTCTCGTTGGGAACTGCCACGATCCCTCCCTTCTTTGGGACAACCTGGACTGGAGACACCCACTGGCTGTCAGATATCGGGTAGATGATGCCTCCATCAAGAAGCTTCAGCACTTCAGCTTTGACCACCTCCTTTAGATTTGGATTTAATCTTCTCTGGGGCTGCCTCACTGCCTTATAATTCTCCTCCATATAAATCCGGTGATTGCAGAAACCCGGATTGATCCCTTTGATGTCAGCAACTGACCATCCCATGGCACTTTTATGCTTCTTTAGCACCTCCAGAAGTCTAGTTTCCTGCGAAATAGACAAAGATGCAGAGATAATAACAGGCAGGGTGCTACCCTCTGCCAAGAAAACATTTTAAGATGGGAAGGGAGAGATTTGAGTTCAAGGGTAGGAGGCTTCTCTATTGAAGGGATAGGCCTTTGAATGGGTCGATCCAACTTTTCTACAGGTGGAGAGGAAGAGCGAAAGTATGACTTCCCTTGATTTAGCTGCTGGACGACCGAGGCCATCTCAAAGCTTTCTTTGTCATCTTCAATGGATTGACTCAATACCTGCTCTAAAATGTCAGAACACTTAAACAAAGAATTAGAAGTATCGGAACTCCTATGGATGTAGTCATCCTCAAGATCATAAAAATTCTCGATTAAATCGGCAGAGAAAACAGCATGAGAAGAAGTATTTTTCTGCATCATCTTATTAATATCAAAGCTTAATCTTCGTCATGAAATTTCAAGGTAATCTTTCCCTTGTCAACTCTAAACAGTCTTTGCAGTTCTAAGGAAAGGTCTACCAAGAATCAGAGGTACCTCAACATCCTCATCCATGTCGAGGATCACAAAATCAGCTGGGAAGAAAATTTACCCACACTAACACTACTACATTTTCTACCATACCTCTTGGTGTGATCGATGATCTATCAGCTAACTGGAGTCTGAAATGAATGGGAACGAGCTCACCCCATGAAGCTTTTTGAACATGGTGTATGGCATCAGGTTGATGCTCGCTCCTAGATCGCAGAGACCGTATCCGCAATCCATGTCTCCAATCGAGCAGGGGATAATGGGCTGACCAGGATCACCACACTTTGGAGGCAGCTTCTGTAGGATAGCTGCTGAACATGTCTCGGTCAGCTGAATGGTGTCCTTCTCCTTATATTTCCGCTTATTCGAAATCAGATCCTTCACAAATTTAGCATAATTTGGCATCTGCTTAATCGCATCAATAAGAGGAATATTGATAGTTAGCTTTCGAAAGACGTCTAAAAATTTCCCAAATTGTTCATCGAGCTCTCGCTCTTTGAGACGGTTTGGAAAAGGAAGTTCTTTTGCAAGTGTCTTTCCTTTTGTATTTTTAACAACAGTTGTATGAGAGGAAGAAGGAATATGAGCCTGGGTCTCCTCATGTACTACCTCAGGAGAGGCGGATGCCCTGATGGTGCACCCGGGTATTAGAAAGGGGCTCGGTCTCCTCATCAGTATGGTCTCCTGCCACTTTGTCTTTGATTAATTTCCTTCCACTTCTTAGGGTAACTGCTGCCACTTTGTCAGAATCATCGCAGTCCTCTTCTGAGACCGACACTGCCATCACTGTTCTTTGGGATTGGTTTCTGCTTGGGAAGGCAATGATCCAGAAGGTCTCTGTTGTAAGAGGAACTGAGTCAGCTGGCTCATTGTTCCCTGTATCTCTACTATGGCATTCTCTAATTTTTGATTGGTTACAGTTTGCTGTTCCTGAGAAGCCATCAATTTATCCACCATCTCTTTCAGATTGGCATTGTTTGAGCTCAATGATGTTTGCTGAGACTGAGACTGTTGTGACCTGAACTGATTATATTGAGGTCTAGCAAAGCCGGGTGGTCCTCCCTGGTTCGTCCTCTGAGGCTGCATCTGATGTGAGTTCAACGCGTTATTTGGATTTCCATACCTGAGGTTTTGGTGCTGGTTTTGTACCCAGGGTTGTCTGTTGTTAAGTTGTCCTATGACATTGGCCTCCTCAGTTTGCTTCATCTCGGCCACTAGTGGGAAGTCCTCATATTCATGTGCGTCCCACACTGAGAGCAGCAGGCTTCGTTGGCACTTTTAGAGACCGCCTTGACAGATTGCCTAGGGATTGGCCCCATGGTAAGCTGTTCGAGCATTTTTGACATGCTTCCCATCGTGGTTTTCAGCTGTGCTTGCTCGGCGGCTATCTGTTCTATCATCGGGTCCGGAGCTCGGGTGGAACTGTGAGCTATTGAGAATACTCTCCCCTCCAGTGTTGCTCCATTGGCGAAGCTCCTCACAGTAGGACTCCATGGCTGCCATGAATTCTTCCCCACTTTTTGCTAGCCGGTTTCCCTCCCAGGGCAGCTCTCACCTCACCTCTGTTTTCATCTTTTAGCCCTTGGAAGAATCCTTGGGCCAGAGAGGTGATATTCTGTCCATGGTGTGGGCACTGGTGGAGTAGCTCTTTGAATTGGTCCCACGCTTCGCATATTGTCTCGCTACCCAACTGTCTGAATGCTATCAGATTGGCAATCATCTGTCTTGTCCTGGAGATGGGGATGTATTTCTCATAAAATTTATCTGTCATCTGCTCCCGGGTGGTGATGATGCCTGGTGGTAGTCTGTGGAACCACTTTGAAGCTTCTCCTGACAAGCTGTGCTGGAACAGACTCAGTCTGGCATACTCCTCCAATCCTTGTGATAAACCAAGTGAGTCCAAGTGCACCAGGAATCGATGTACATGGTCTAATGCATCAGCTAGGTCGGCACCTGAAAAGGTTCCTGCAGGGTGGTTTCGAACAGCATTAGATTGATGAGAAGGTTTTACCTTTTGCCAATCTGCCACTAGCTCTGCAGTTAGATCTGG
Organism: Limonium bicolor; assembly: GCA_023374045.1. Classification (NCBI taxonomy): domain Eukaryota; kingdom Viridiplantae; phylum Streptophyta; class Magnoliopsida; order Caryophyllales; family Plumbaginaceae; genus Limonium; species Limonium bicolor. The sequence goes on along the minus strand of CM041781.1, from coordinate 11,196,866 downwards.
TAGGACCACTGGGCCTCTACTCGGTGTGGCTGGTGGTCTGTTTATCCTTCCCATCGTGTACTGGGCGATTGGACCTCCTCCAAGCTGGTCATGATTTGCTGCCATGTTGAAATCAAGCTGCCTTCTCGCTCTCAGAGCTTGGAGGTAAACTCTCTCGATTTCGGGGTCAAAGTCTATATCCGGGGGACCAGTTGAACGCGTTCTGCGCATCCACTAGGTGCTTATAATCAGCCAGAGAGAAAGGAACAAAAATGCGTGGAATTTAGAACTAAAGTAAACAAGGAAAATAAAATTGAAATAACTAAGACAATGAACTTATAATAGTTGAAAATTAAATGACAGAAAATTATAACTGAATTTAAATGACAGTAATGAAAAACAATTGTATAAAATGGCACACAAAATAAATTAAACTTAAAACAAAATAAAACGAATAATCATAAACAGGTGGTGCAATAAAGTAACGAATTAACCAAGGCTAGGGACTAGACAAAGTCAAGTCCCCGGCAACGGCGCCATTTTGCAAACGGTTTATTTGACGTATTAAAACCTAAGAAATAATCCTAGAAATCAACAATCAATAGACCGTCGGGTTGCATAAATCCCGGTCGAAATAGTATAGCTTTTAAGGAGCGACCAGGTGTCAATCCACGGGACTTGAGAAAGTAAGTCTAGCCTAAGACAATCGTTAATTCAAAAGGGGGTTTGTTTTGATTCTGGGATCAATAATAGACAAGAAAATAAATAACAGATAAATTAAAGTGATAAGTAGGGAGTGCGAACGGTACTCTAGGTTCAGGGTTATTTCATAGCTAGGTTCTGCATATTCTACTGCTTAAATGGAGACTTGGATTGTCTTGTAATTCTCAATTATCTATTCTGTATTAAGTCCTAATTCTAGATAGCTCATCTAGACAGGACATGTAGTTCTAATCTAGACTTAGCAAGTATATCTAGATGGTTTTATTGCACAGAATTACTAGTCTGGTTTGGTTCGGACTAAGCTCCTAGTGGCCAATGTAATCTATCCGATTGCAATTATCACAGGTAACAGGTTAATAGGACCATCAATGCTAATCACCTTATCTGATCATAACATGATTCGAGGGCTTATAATAAATCATGACGTTTATTAAAAGCACTTAAAAAGCATTAACCTGAACAATCTAAATAGTCTCAATAAAGCAGTAAAATAATGCAGAGTTTAACTAATTACAACATCCCTTCCCCTAGAGTATATCCTCTTAGCTAGACATAGTAATTGAAAGCATAAATAGAAGAGAGTTAGAAGAAATCATCTGTTACGAAGATCCTCCCGCTTGCTCCGCCCTTTGTCCTCGCGCTATGCTGGCTGAGAGGTTGGATTTGGTGACAATGAAGTGAACTTGGTGAAATGGGGTGAAAGTGGAAATTTTGGGCGAGTTTGTGAGGTGTCCGGATCAGTTGGGTCGGACAGAGATCCGGACGTGAGATGTCTGGGTCTGTCTGGGTCGGACAGAGATCCGAACGCAATGTTTTGTGTGGCGTATATGCGGAATCTGATATGTGATTTTTGTGTGAAGAAAATTTGGATGAAAACGTGAGTGATGTGAAGTGTATTTGTGTTTGAGTGTAGGTATGGAGATGGAGTACGGAGGAATTAATATGAGGATGAGCAGATGAATGGAATGAGAGGAGGATGATGAATAGAGGTGTAGACGAATGTCTGGTGCAAATTGAAATGAAGGCTGGGGAAGGGTTTAAATAGGCTTAGCAGTAGACATAGATTAGTGGTGATTGGGTCGATGACTGATTGAGCATGGACATTGGTTTAAATAAACAGAGTATGGGCGTAATCGGCTGATAATTGCGCCGAAAGCACAATTATCAGCGCGCATGATTTTTATTTTCAACTCTGTGTGACGTCTGGATCTGTGTCCGGATCCGGACGTGAGATAAAAGTTTAGATCTGGATCTCACCTCACGTCCGGATTTGTGTCCGGATCCGGACGTGAGATAGAGGTTTGGATCTGCGTCTCGTGTCATGTCCGGACAAGTGTTGTTCTCTATGAGGTGTCCGGATCAGTTTGGCCGAACGGAGATCCGGACGTGAGATGTCCGGGTCTGGCTGGGTCGGACAGAGATCCGGACGTGTGTATTTTGTTTTGGTTTTCTTTGCAAACTTTGACAGGCTCCAGATTCTTCGTTTGAGCTCCGTTTTTCGATCCGTTTGCGGCGTTGGAAAGATCTTGAGGAGAACTATGCATTTCTACCATCATTTCCTGATTTTATCATATAAATTGGCATCAGTTCTTGCCCAAGGTAAGAATCATGAAAACATAGGATAAGTGTGAGAAAACACCTGAAAACTTGCGTAAAATAAGAATTTAGAGTATATAAAACTATATCAATTTCACACTTATCACCGACCCAGCCAGGGTCGGTCCTCTGGGTCGGTCGACTGCAGAACCTTCCCAAAATTTGTCTAATTTTCTCCTAATTTCTCCTCAAGCTTCCTATAGGTTCTAACATCATTAGGCACTCTAAAACCTTCATAAATCATCCACCAAACTCATTTTCTAGCTCACTTCTAAACTCCTCAAACACTTACTCAAATTCTTACAAAATTCCTAACACTTGTAACATTTTTCCTTAGGTTTCTAAGTGGTAATTTATACCTATAACTTGGACTAGCCAAAGTGTTGCTTCTCCACCATTACAACTACTCCAAAAGCATTATTTCTCACCAACACCTCCTTTACACAAACTACTTAAGATTTTTCCACAAGTTTGTACTTAATCTTTCACAAGGCATTATACCTCTCTTGTTTACCAAAATTTGCACAAGACTTAACCACACTCTCACCATGACTTGGTGTATCTCAATCACTCATTTGTTCTCTAAACCTCCAAAACAATGCCTAAGTCATTTTAAACACTCAAGAACACCTTAAGTCATTTTCTCCACCATTTAACACCTAACAATTGTCCCTTCGGGGACATCCGATAAATTTACACCTAACAATTCCTAGTACAATCTAGGTCAAAACCTAATTTCTTTAAAACACCTAAAAACTCCTTGTTTACTAAGCAAATTTTGACATAGCTCCATTAGCACTTTCTTACACCAAAACACATAGCTTTTCATCTTTAAACAATCAAGGACATTCATCCACACAAGGAATGTTCTTTACACACAACTACCATTAAAACTACACTACATCACAATATAGTGCATAAACTTAAATTGCTTGGCACTTAGGCCCTTAAATAACATGGCTCTTAGGCCCTTAAATTGCAATAATCTTAAACACTGAATTTCCCACAAATTAAATGCCTTAACCTGCAAATACACAGAACATCACATATGCCCTTAATAACATCCTTGTGGGTATTTACTAACTCATTTCCTTTGGCTCTTTAGGTTGTTTTATAAGGCAATTTAAGCTCATTTTCCTAAGGTACAAAACTACATTAAGGTAGGTTATTTACCTCTTTCCTTCAAGACTTTCTCACTTGTTTTCTCTTGTTCTTTCTTGATTGAAAATCGGCAAGGAGCTTTGATCACTTGTCAATCTTCTAACCAATACATAAATGAGGGTAATGACCACTAAGCATCAAATATAAGCTCATGAACAACCCTAGATTACAATAAGTGTTTTAAACACTAGAATTGGTATTTACCTTGAAATTGAAAGAGAGTTGATTGAGAAGCAAGGTAGGACTCCTCCTAGTCCTTTGGAGGTCAATTCAAGCTACTAAAAAGAGCAAGACAAGGCATCATCAAGAGATGATTTTTGGCCATATATGAAAATGAGAGGAAACATTAATTTTCTTTGGTTTTTCTTACCTTGAAGCAAAGGAGAATGACAAGGTATGAAAAGATGAGTTTTTCCTCCTTCAATGGATATTCTTCATGGTACCAAAATGGATTTCTTGAAGATTTGGAAAGATAGAATTGTAGAGCTTGCTCCAACTAGAAGAAAGGTAGTCTTGGAATTGAATTTGGAGCATGGAGCTAGAAGTTACAAGGAGAAGAAGTGGAGATGGTAGAGGTGCTGTAGCAAAACCAGTTGGAGCTTGGGAGGATGGAGGATGAAGACGGTGGGAATGAGAGGAATGAAGAGAATGAGGTGAGAGGGCACACTTTTACAAGATATTTAAGTAAAAAGTAAATAGTTAACTTACTTATCAAGTCTTCCTTCCTTAATAAACTAGCCAAGTGTGATGACTCACACTTAAAAACCGACCCCCTCTTTAGTTAATAGGATATTTTATGGCATTTGTTGACCATTTAATTAAGCTTAGTTGACTTATGTCTAAACTAGCACTATTTGAGCACTATTCACTAATTAGTGCGCATATTTGTGAAATTTTTTATTTCCCGTTGATTTAGACTTCCTAATGTGATACTAAGTAGTACACATATTGATTAATGTGTAATGATGGGCATTTAGCCACTCAAAACCCATTTCCAAGACAATTTTTCAAAAATGTGCTTTAAAGACTCCTTAAAGCACATTTGTGTTTTAACTTGTTTTGAGCTTGGTTTTCTTTAGTAATTGGTTTAACATGTCCATTAGCATGTTAATAAAGTCTTGGTAAGCTCTTTGAGTCTTAACCAAGGTTATCCCAAGCTTAGAGCATGTTTTTGCTCAAATTGTCTTAATGGTACTTTATTGTGTTTTCTATGGTTTAAATTGTTCACTAATGTTTCTAAGGCACTTTTTAGCCTTAATATACCATAGTTTAATATTTAAACAACATATCAAGGTTTGGGGTATTTCAATCTACCCCCATTAAAAAGAACTTTGTCCCCAAGTTCACACTTCCCTTGCATCATTTAAATTAGAACACGGGGATTACTTGTAGAACAACGCTTCCATAACAAACATACTTTACATATCAACCCTCGGACTCGAGGTCGGGTAACATAACATCATTCAGACTCAAAGGTCTGCATAATAACATAGACAATGTATTTCAATACATGTCATACATGTATAACGAAACGGCTCTACCCCCCTTAAAAAGGGGTACGCCCCGTACCCTATACATACGAAAACTAGAGAGTAAACAATGACGGGTACTTTACCCTCATTCTATCCTCAGCTCCCAAGTGGCCTCCTCGACTTCCTGGTTAGACCAGAGAACCTTCACCAGTCTAACAGACTTATGGCGAGTATCTCGAGTCTTAGTGTCCAGAATCCGTACGGGAGTCTCCACTGATCGCATGGTCGGCTCTAATGTTAGCCTTTCGGGCTGAAGTACATGAGACGGATGAGACATATACTTCTTCAACTGCGATACATGAAATACATCATGTACCTTGCCCAGCTCAGCAGGTAGATCAAGCCTGTAAGCTACGGGCCTATCCGCTCCGTCACAACATAAGGCCCCACATACTTTGGGCTCAATTTGCCTTTCTGGCCAAAATGAAAACACCCTTCATGGGGGAAACTCTAAGAAATACCTGGTCTCCCACGGCGAACACTAGGTCACGTCGTCGCACATCGGCATGCGATTTCTGCCTATCTTGAGCTGCCTTCATGTTAGCTCGTATCTGGCGTACTTCTGTGTACTTGCTCCAGATATTCGGGTCCTATAATGACCACCTCACTCGACTCATCCCAGCATAATGGCGTGTGGCATGGTCTACCGTACAAAGCCTGGAAGGGAGACATCTTGATTGAAGTGGTAACTGTTATTGTAGCTAAACTCGATCAAGTGCAACTTATCAATCCAGCGGGTCTGAAAGTCAAGTGCACATGCACGTAACATATCTTTGAGCGTCTGGATAGTGCGCTCACTCTGACCATCTGTCTGAGGGTGGAACACTATACTCAGCTTCAGCTCGGTACCAAGCGCTTCCTGTGTAGATCTCTAGTACCTCGAGAAGAATCTGGTATCCCTATCAGACACGATAGTCTTCGGTACCCCATGATGTTGTATAATCTCTCAGTCGAAGAGCTCTGCTAGCTTTGCAACTTTCCAAGTGTCCTTCATCGGAATGAATCGGGCCACCTTGGTCAGTTGGTCAACAACAACCCATATCATGTTCAGACCTCCCCTGGTAGGCAAAAGCCCTACTACGAAGTCCATGGAAATATCATGGAACTTACTCTGGCACTGCATGGTTGCACCATACCGGCCATCGGTGCTCAACCACTGACCTGACTGACATGAGACAAGTGAGACACCTTACCACATAGTCATTCACATTCTTTTTCATTCCAGTCCACCAAAAATACCTTTTCATACCCTTATACATCTTTGAAGCTCCGGGGTGAATCGAAGTAGTCGAACAATGGGATTCACTCAGTATGCACTCTTTCAGCTCGGCGCTACTTCTCGGAAAACACAGTGGCCATTCAGCCTAATGAGGTCATCATCGTGAAGTCAGAAGTCGTACTTCTGACTTTCGAATGTGCCATCAATCAGCTTCTACCTGATCACTTGCATGTACTGATCGACATCTGAGCACTCTACACCTCTTCAACCAAGCTAGAGTGAGAGACTAGCGAATGGAGAGAGTGTGCTCGGCGACTCAATGCGTCAGCTACCATATTTGTTTTGCCTTCCTTGTACTGAAGGTTGATGTCATAGTCGTTTAGGAACTCGACCCACCTTCTTTACCTCATGTTCAACTCTTTCTGAGTGAACAGATACTTCAAACTTTTATGATCTGAATAAATGTCACACTTACCCCATACAAATGATGTCGCCATATCTTCAAGGTGAAGACAATGGCACCCAATTCTAAATCGTGGGTAGGGTAGTTTCTTCATGCTTCTTCAGCTGTCGGGAGGCGTATGCCACGACCTTCCCGGGTTGACCTCTACCTGATGCGTCGCAGTAGACCTCAAAACCATTTGTACCGTCTGGTATAGTCAGCACTGGTGCAGATGTCAGAGCATCCTTGAGACTCTAGAAAGAACTCTCGCAGTCGTCTGTCCCTCGAATGGTGCATCCTTCTTCATCAAGGAAGTCATCGGCTTCGAGACACTGGAGAAGTTCTTCACAAATCTCCTATAATATCCTGCCAGACCGAGGAAGCTCTGAATGTCGGTAACCGTCTTCGGTCTAGGCCAGGTGCACATGCATCTATCTTGACCGGATCCACTGCAATCCCAGCCTCAGAAATAACGTGACCAAGGAAAGAAACTTGGTTAAACTAGAATTCACACTTAGAGAATTTTGCATACAGCTGGTTCTCCCTTAATGTTGCAACACACTTCTCAGGTGGCTTTCATGCTCACCCCTTGACTTTGAATATACAAGAATATCATCGATGAAGACTACCACTGACTTGTCCAACTGATCTCGGAACAAGCGGTTCAGTAAGTCCATAAACTTTGCCAGTGCATTGGATAGACCAAACGGCATAACCGTGAACTCGTAGTGACCGTATCTGGTTCGAAACGCGGTCTTCTCAATGTCACCCTCTCGAATAGCAATCTGGTGGTAACCCGATCACAAATCGATCTTGGAGAATACTGATGCTCCTCTCAATTGATCAAACAGGTCGTCGATGCGAGCCAATGGATAACGGTTCACCGTAACAGCATTCACCGTCCTTCTTCTTCACGAAGAGGACCGGCGCTCCCCATGGTGAAACGCTCGGGCATATAAATCCCTTGTCGAGTAGGTCTCGCAGCTGCTCTTTGAGCTCTGTCATCTCAGCAGGAGCCATACGGTAGGGCGCCTTCGCTATTGGTTCGGTACCCGACACCAATTCAATTTCAAACTCCACTGCCAGTGCTGGCGGCATGCCCGCAGTTCCTTAGGAAAGACATCGGGAAACTCTGACACTACCGGCACATCTGGGCTAAACTCCGGATCTCTCTCTATGTCCTGGACATAGCAGAGGTACACATCATTCTTTCATCGTAGTTCACGATACATAGCCATGGCGGTGATGATCTGAGTCGAAGGCTCCCTAGGCCTCTGGGGGTATGAAATGGTAACCCCAGTCGGACTCCGAAGAAGCAGACGATGCTCGGCACATAGGATTCGACCCTTGTACCGCTCTAACCAGTTCATCCCCACAATTACATCGAATCCGAGCCCCTCAAACTCTATCATGTCGATCGGAAACTCTTCATCTCTAATTCGGACAGTGGCATCTCGGTAGTAGCGGGTACACTTGATCAGCTCTTTCGACGGGAGAGTGACTAGAAATTCAGGCATCTCTACACCGTGTAACCCCAGCCTCCTCGCAAATGAAAGCGAGATAAACGTGTGTGAGGCTCCAGAGTCGAACAAGATCGATGCATCCACGCCATTAACTGGGAAGGTACCGGTGAGGATAGTGCCGCTCTTGCTGGCTTCTGCCTCAGTACACACACTCAGTGTACCTCCCGTTCCGAGTGCATAGCCTAGTTTAGTTCACAAACTTTATAAGTACAACGGTAACAACACGATTGATATACTCAAAAACAACTCCGTCTTATTCATTAACACACTCTTTACACCATAAGTCGGTTCACACTGTGTCGACACAACTAAATATATAGCATCCTTAACATATAACTGGTTTCACACATTACATGGTTACACATGGCTTTAGAATTGCCTGAAAGTTAAATTCAAATTTCTAGGTTTCATGTGTGTGGCATTGATTACTATCGGAAGTGCCGTATTCAGTTTGATCTTCTTGATACCGTGATATAGCATCCTTGACTGCCCACCCATGATTAACACATCTCTTGACTTTAACACCAACTTCTTTGCGAGATCAGCACGCTTCTGCTCGCCATATATAAATACTGCGGTATCACCAATGGACCAAGACACCACGGGTACTCCCTTACTTAGAGACTCGGGTGTTTCGTCCTTATCTTGGTGTAAACCCAACCGTCCACCTTTTGGTAGAAGTTCACAATACATAAATATGCTTCAACACTTGAAATTGGATCCGATTCAACTTGCTGAGCAATTCCCACGGCGTGGTAACGACCGCAAGGAACTCCTCAGGTATCCTCGGTACAGTTGCTCCACCTTCCGCTCGCACGTCTTGATATGTCTTGGTGTAAGGATTCCAGTCCTTACCCATGCACATCATCTTCAACTTCATTTTTATCCACTCGGGTATTCGGGTGTGTAGAAACCTCCAGGTGCTGCTCCTAGTTCGTCGCATCATCGGATGATGTGGATTTGTGCTTCGGGTGTTAGGTATCCATTTAATAGTATCATACCTGGTTGGATAACCTGACAGTGTTCCATCGGGAATTCAGTGATGTTGATGGTGGTTTCTTCGGGCTTGGTGTGGGAGGGATTGGATAGCAAATATTGAAGGTTCCTAAGGTTTAGAATTATCTAGATTAGGTGAATTATACATTATACTTTAACTCATTGCTTAAGTAGTTGTACATTTAGACTTGCTAACACTCATGCATGAAATGTGGTAAGCAATCAATTATTTCACTTAAAGGTTTAAGTAGTACCTGGTCTAGAAGAGGGTCCAGCTCCCTCAGACCGATCTACCACTGTAACACCCCCAAACACTGGCCTAGGAGTTAGGGGTATTACACGTCACGTATTATTACATAATAACGCAAGGCTCTAATAAACGAAGTTAAACAGTAATCAAACAAGGCCCAAAGCGAATACTTGAATAAAGTATAATCAAAATGATGTCGTAACATCCCAAAAGTTATTACAGAACCCCCAAAACGAATATCAAAAGCGGAAGCTAACTGAAGAGGCCCAAAGGCTCAAAGTCAAATACAAATGTCTCAAAGAAATGAAATAACAAATCAAACTAAACTCCAGAGCTGAGCAAAGTGATCCTCGCCGATCAATCTGCAATGTTAGATAAAGTAGGGGAATGAGCACACAACTATACCCAGTATATGACTAACTTCATCAACCAGCATGCTCAAAACATTTATAGAATGTTAACAAATCAGAAGGAGTCAAAGGAATCCATAAACATGTCAGAAAACAGAAGCAGAAGTCCATACAACAAGGGACTAAACAGAGTCAGAATCAGACAAAATCAGAAAACAGAGCGGGACGCTAGTTGATCATAGCATACAGACAGAACGAGCAAACAACTCGTGAACAGAACGAGGAAACCTCACTCGTAAACAGAACAGGCGAAACACCCGTGAACAGAACGGGGAACATCACCCGTGAAACAGAAGGATCCTACATAGCGCGCTACGAGACAGCGAGACCAGCCATCCAAGGTTCAGACACAGAGATAACTAGGTCCCAAAACAGAAGCTTAAAACAATAAGCAAATGTGCAACCATTGCACCAGAGAGCAGATAGAAAACTGAGAAAACAGAAGGGCATCCAACCCCGTGAACAGAAGTCACAGAATTCAGAAGCTTGTTGAAGGCTATAAATCAGAGAACACATAACACGTGCTCAAACATGTATAAACAGATAGTATTTGGAAAGAGGAAACCAACGCCGCAAACGGCACTCAAAACGGAGCTCAAACGAGCAATTTATGGCGAAAACAGAGAGAGGTCCGAACTTGTGTCCTAGCTTCGAAGCTCGGACACAAGCGCAGACTCAAAACAGAGAGGAAATCATGATGTCCGAACTTCGAAGTTCGGACCGAAGTCGGACGTGTTTTTCGGAAAAGTTACGTGGTGAGTGAAGTCGAGCTTCGAAGCTCGGTTATTTCAGAAAACAGGGGTGTCCGAACTTCAAAGTTCGGACTGAAGTTCGGACACCTGCAAAACTCGAAAAATAAAAGCGCAACAGAGGCTTGTCCGAACTTCAAAGCTCGGACTGAAGTTCAGACAGCCCGATAAATGCAGTTTCCAGAATCGAACAGAAACGAACAGAGGCACAAAAATCCAATCAAATCAACACACACGTTGACAAAACAACCTTGGGGGTTTAATCCATTAAAATGGCATTAAAACAGACATAAATCACACACAAACACGAAGTCAATTCAACAAAGTAATTGTGGAAACCAAACTCCCAAGGCTGAACACACGGATCGAATCCGAAATCCACCCACCTCAGTTTACAGCAGAGACGAATTCCTCAAATCTGAATAGCGCAATCAGACAACGAACAGCAGCAGCGCAGACCAAACGCAAACCAATTGTACCTCTAATCAGCCACTGAACTTCTGAACACAACGCAGAGAAGACGCTCTCAATCAGAAACTGAAAACAACACCAAAACTGAAACTGAAACGGAGAACGAAACCGAACTCTCACCTGAATCTGTCTACCGACTGCAGAGCACGCCAACAGCTGAAGAATTTGATGGAGGAATCGAGAACGACCGCTGACCCACAATCAGATTGTAGAGGGAATTAGGGATTGAAGAAGTTCTCCAAACTGATTTGTAAAACTAATCAACGAAACACCAACCTGAATACGAAGGGAGCAGCAAGACGATGAAGAATTCGCAGCAGCAGTCGCGTCTCCAATCAGCAGAACTTGGAAACTCAAAGAGGTAGAAGAGAACGTTGAGAGAGAGGAGGAAGAAGAACGTCTCGTGAGTTGAGCGGCTGATCGTGAATGAACGTGCTAATCAGAATTGTAAATTGATTATTATTAATATCACCCAACTATTAATAATAATCCCTTACCAAAAATCTGAAACGGAAAGGACCACCTCGCCCTTGTCTTTAATCAAAAGGACTTCCACATCCTGAATCATAATGCACCAACTTAAAAATAAGTTGTGACGAAATAAAATAATAACCAAATCTTGGGTTATAACAACCACATTCATGGTGGCCTTGCCAGCTCCCGACCCCTTCCCCTTCTGGGAGTTAGAGTTCCCCTGATCCGAGGATGGCTGACTAGTCGCCTTCGGGCCTTCAGTGGTCGCGACAGCCTTTCCCTTCCATTGCCCCTTAGGTTTGTAGTTTCTACCGTTGGGGTTCTGGAAGCACTCGAAGTCTCGGTGCCCCAGCTTCTTGCAGTAGCGGCACTGCACATCATTCCCCTTGCAATCCTTACCGGGGTGGTCTCCGTTGCACCACTTGTAGTAGTAGTGGTGCTCCGGTCCAGAGCCCGTACTGGCTGCTATCACATTACACAATTAATACACACTTCACAACTTAAAAACACACACCTAAATTTGGTACACATAATTAAGCAGTTACCCTTGGGCGGGTGAGAGCGTAAGGGCTTAGCCGCATAGGCATAGGTGAGCTGCAGTGGCTCCTCAGTAGTGGTGGTCTGGGCTTGGCCCTTGCCGCCCTATTGCTGGCCTTTTTGGGACTGGGGGTAAGGTTTCTTCTTCTTTCCTCCCCCGTACCCTTGCGTGTTCTGGCCCTCGCTCGAAGCCTTGCGCTTATGCGCGTTCTCCTCGTCCCTCAGTCGGACGGTGATCTCGACCTTAGCAGAGGCATGATAGCACTCCTGTAGCTTAGGGTGTTAGTTATGCCCCGCTAATCATACACACATTCACACTTACTCATTGTATACACTTATTCACATCAAGCGGTATTTTAATTACCTGCAAGGTAGTATATTCAGCTGGCCCCATCCCGTAGCGTAGGCGGTGGCTGAGTCCGTTGTAGAAACGGTTTACCAGAACCCGGTTTGAGTAACCCAGGTCTGGTAGCAGGTGGATAAGGTCGGTGAAGGCGTTATAGTATTCATCAACCGACATCTTGTCCCTTTTGCCTCAGACTGTGCAGCTCAAGGCGCTTAGGCTCTTGTATATGCACCGGGTAGTACTTGGCTCATAGCAGAGTTGTGTACTCCCTCCAGCCGAATGCAGGATCAACAACTTTATCTTCCCGCACCAGCTTCCACCAGCTTCTTGCCGAACCCTTCAGGTAGTAAGCGGCAAGACAAACTTGGCACCAGCAGGAACATCCAAGGTTTCATAGGCATTCTCCAGCTCGGAGATGTACGCCTCCAGCTTACTAGGGTCGGTCTCCCCTTGAAAAGACGGGGGTCTCAGATCCGCCAACGCCTTGACCCAGTTGGTCTCGCGCGGCTGTGGCTGTGGCTGACCCTCGGGCTGCTGCCCTTGCTGCATCGCAGCGACAAGTTGAGGTACCATCTGGGCTACGGCGGCCGCCACTGCGTCGGCCATCACTTGTGTCGTAGGGTTATCCCCTGGTTCTCCTGTACCGCGCCCGTGGCCTCCTCCCCGTGGTCGGCCTGCCATCTGAATTCACACGAACATACATTAGCATTGTGCTTACAAAATTCGGTTCCAACGGTTGTAACGCCTTTCCGACTACATGGTAGATCCACACTTAGTTAGTGGTCAACCTTTCCATAACTGCTCACTCACATAACTATGGTTAGAATTCCTAACTCGGCATGTTCCTAAGCTCGGTATTCCGATCATCAGAGCGAAGTATCGCTCTGATACCACTTTTTGTAACACCCCAACTGTAAACTTACCGATAGACAATAATGACAGCGGAAACTGACAACGTAAACATTACTCAAAATGGGACAGAGTTACATGCCGCTAGCCACACGTGGCTAACAAGGCTGAATACGTACATATATATCGGTCGGATGGACACAGACTCCCGAGCATTAGTATCTAACATCCACATACATATAAACCAACAATACCGAGTGTATATATATAAACCATCACTGTAATTCTGACGCTACCAAAATATACGACCACGGGAGCACAGGCGCATCCCGGGTCCATCATCCAAAAGCTAACAAAAGTATTTCATTACCTAGGAACTAAAGCCACTCTGCTTCCTCGATCCTCATCCTGCAAAATAAAATATGGTGCCCAAAGGGGCTCAGCAACCCTTGGCTGGTATGATTAACGTGTAGCCCGTCAGCTACTGGGATACACGCAACTAAATGTCATGATAACATGGCATTAATTTAACATACAACATATTTAAGCATAGCAATAAACATTGCATAGCAACATTAACACATAACATAACAGGAGCGTCTCTCATTAGGAAACGAACCAAACATTAGTTAGCCAAACTTAGTAAGCCTAAAGAATGATTTCAAACTCATATTAATCTTGTTACATAACTTGTTACCATTCTGTTTGTCGAATGATTAACTTAACCCCAAAGATGTGTCCGATATAGCGATTCAAGCACACCGTACATATAATCCCCCTAGCCCGATTAAAAGTCAGGTAGGTAAGCCTATTGCTAGGCTTACGGGTGACTGTAATCCAAGAAGGAAAACAACCATACCATAAGGAGAGTGTCGAATCTGATTCAGATATCGACCCCCGTACATACACACGTGACCGGAACTACCAGATCCCCCCCCCCCCCCAGTTATTCACTTGTTAGTAGTTCCATTGTTAGAACTTAACACATCAATTCACACCATAGGTGTTTAAGTCCAGTTAGGCACACAAGGGAGATGGGATACACTTGAATAACACAAACCACAACTAACTCATACATAGCCGTGGTTAGAACGTTCCTTAGGTTGAAACGTTAAAACCGAGTACCGCTCTCTTACGTATCCTAGTTTGGTTAACTAACGGGTTAGCACGTATTCGAGGTTAACGGTACCGGTACACACACGCCACAATATTAACAATGATTGTAAACTCATTTCACGATTTAAGTCTTACAAAGTCATAAACACTCAGAAAACAAACAACACACAAGCTGGTGAACCGGTAGCAAACAGACTGCAAGAAAACCATACCTTGGTCCCTGATGCGTTCCAGTTCCACCGAATGCAGCTCCTATACATGATTAATAACGTCGGTTAATTACTTTATTTAACTTTCGATTAACTAAGTGTTTTACATGTTTACATGACATGTTTTTACACTTAACTTACACTTGATTATCCTCATTATACCCACTAGGGTTTACTACATACGCCACATTTCTTTTCTGTTTGTTTTTTATAAGTATGGGCCGACCGACCCACCGACTGACCCAACCCCCTGGGTCGGTCCATTCCAGAAACATTCTGGTTCACTGTCTTTTGCCCGACCGACCCGAGCTCAGCCCGAACGACCCAAACCCTCTGGGTCGGTCCGTTCCAGAAACTTCCCGGCTAGCTAATTACGGTCCGACCGACCCAGCCAGGGTCAGTCCCCTGGGTCGGTCGACTGCAGAACCTTCCCAAAATTTGTCTAATTTTCTCCAAATTTCTCCTCAAGCTTCCTAATAGGTTCTAACATCATTAGGCACTCTAAAACCTTCATAAATCATCCACCAAACTCATTTTCTAGCTCACTTCTAAACTCCTCAAACACTTACTCAAATTCTTACAAAATTCCTAACACTTGTAACATTTTTCCTTAGGTTTCTAAGTGGTAATTTATACCTATAACTTGGACTAGCCAAAGTGTTCCTTCACCACCATTACAACTACTCCAAAAGCATTATTTCTCACCAACACCTCCTTTACACAAACTCCTTAAGATTTTTCCATAATTTCATACTTAATCTTTCACAAGGCATTATACCTCTCTTGTTTACCAAAATTTGCACAAGACTGAACCACACTCTCACCATGACTTGGTGTATCTCAATCACTCATTTGTTCTCTAAACCTCCAAAACAATGCCTAAGTCATTTTAAACACTCAAGAACACCTTAATTCATTTCTCCACCATTTAACACCTAACAATTCCTAGTACAATCTAGGTCACCCAGTTTCCTTTAAACACCTAAAACTCCTTGTTTACTAAGCAAATTTTGACATAGCTCCACTAGCACTTTCTTACACCAAAACACTTAGCTTTTCATCTTTAAACAATCAAGGACATTCATCCACACAAGGAATGTTCTTTACACACAACTACACCTTAAACTACACTACATCACAATATAGTGCATAAACTTAAATTGATTTGCACTTAGGCCCTTAAATAATATGGCTCTTAAGCCCTTAATGTGCAATAATCTTAAACACTGAATTTCCCACCAATTAAATGCCTTTAACCTGCATACACACAACATCACATATGCCGTTAATAACCTCCTTGTGGGTATTTACTAACTCATTTCCCTTGGCTCTTTAGGTTGTTTTATTAGGCAATTTAAGCTCATTTTCCTAAGGCACAAAACTACATTAAGGTAGGTTATTTACCTCTTTCCTTCAAGACTTTCTCACTTGTTTTCTCTTGTTCTTTCTTGATTGAAAATCGGCAAGGAGCTTTGATCACTTGTCAATCTTCTAACCAATACATAAATGAGGGTAATGAGCACTAAGCATCAAACTTAAGCTCATGAACAACCCTAGATTACAATAAGTGTTTTAAACACTATAATTGGTAATTACCTTGGAATTGAAAGAGAGTTTGATTGAGAAGCAAGGTAGGACTCCTCCTAGTCCTTTGGAGGTCAATTCAAGATGCTAAAAAGAGCAAGACAAGGCATCATCAAGAGATGATTTTTGGCCATATTGTAAAATGAGAGGAAACATGAATTTTCTTTGGTTTTTCTTACCTTGAAGCAAAGGAGAATGACAAGGTATGAAAAGATGTTTTTCCTCCTTCAATGGAGATTATTCATGGCACCAAAATGGAGTTATTGAAGATTTGGAAAGATAGAATTGTAGAGCTTGCTCCAACTAGAAGAAAGGTAGTCTTGGAATTGAATTTGGAGCATGGAGCTAGAACTTACAAGGAGGAGAAGTTGGAGATGGTAGAGGTGCTGTAGCAAAACCGGTTGGAGCTTGGGAGAATGGAGGATGAAGACGGTGGGAATGAGAGGAATGAAGAGAATGAGGTGAGAGGGCACACTTTTACAAGATATTTAAGTAAAAAGTAAATAGTTAACTTACTTTATCAAGTTTTCCTTCCTTAATAAACTAGCCAAATGTGATGACTCACACTTAAAAACCGGCCCCTTTTTAGTTAATAGGATATTTTATGGAATTTGTTGACCATTTAATTAAGCTTAGTTGACTTATGTCTAAACTAGCACTATTTGAGCACTATTCACTAATTAGTGCACATATTTGAGAAATTTTTTATTTCCCATTGATTTAGACTTCCTAATGTGATAACTAAGTAGTAACATATTGATTAAGGTGTATGATGGGCATTTAGCCACTCAAAACCCATTTCCAAGACATTTTTCAAAATGTGCTTTAAGACTCCTTAAAGCATAATTTGTGTTTTAACTTGTTTTGAGCTTGGTTTTCTTTAGTAATTGGTTTAACATGTCCATTAGCATGTTAATAAAGTCTTGGTAAGCTCTTTTAGTCTTAACCAAGGTTATCCCAAGCTTAGAGCATGGTTTTGCTCAAATTGTCTTAATGGTACTTTATTGTGTTTTCTATGGTTTAAATTATTCACTAATGTTTCTAAGGCACTTTTTAGCCTTAATAATATATACCATAGTTTAATATTTAAACAATTATCAAGGTTTAGGGTATTTCAGTTGATGTTGGTCTCTTCAGTGAGTGAGAGAGAGAGAGTCAACTAAGAAGAGGAGATGAGGTGGGTAGGAAGATTCGTAGTAAGTAATATAGAAAGAAGAGATGTTAGACAGAGAGAGAGAGTTGAGGACTAGTCGATTAGAAGGAGATCTTTTGGCTCTGTTTCGGTGTTGTTCTTACAAAACAACAATTTTCAAAACAGGCACAATACACCAGCACAAAACAACCACAAAACAGACAGTAGTTTATGCTGCAAAGTTAATGAATACCGTAAACAGAGGCGGAACCAGAAAACTGTAATTAGGGGCGAGAATATTTTAATATAATGTTAATTAATAATTTAAAATTGATTTTTAATAAATTAATTTGAATTTTCAATAGTTATAATTATATTTTAAAAATGATATTATTTATTTTTTTGACATAAAATTAAATTAAAATTGAAATATATAAATTAATATATAAAAAAGTTTTGTTTTCGCTTTTTTAGTTTTAGTTTATTTAAAAGATTGGTATACTAAACTATAAGTTAATGATAGTGATATAGAACAATAGTTTTAAATTAGTAGTGTTTTTCTAAAAACTTATACTAAAGTTATTTTGAGTAATTCTAATATTTTTTAAATTTAGAATCTGTAATAAAAAAACTAAAAAATATTTGTATTATGGATAAAAGGGGTACATGATTAGTAAGAATGACATAATAATCCATTTTACTTTCACTATATTGCTAAAATAAGGTATAAAATCTGAATATTTAATTATATGTATATATAGTAATATATAGGTCATATGTTTAACAACTAATTGTTTATTTTTTTGTATGATGAAAGCATTAATAAAGTTCACTAATTAATTATTATATTTTCCTTTTATTCAAATGTGAACAAGTAGTCTGGTGTGTTAAGTTACAATTGTTGTTATCCATTGATAGAATTGTGGTTGATAATAGTGAAGTTATTTGTATAAACCTTAATATAAATGTTAACAAAAATGATTGTAATAAAAATTGTTGTTTTCGTAATTAATAATTTTTAATTCCTATATTTGATAGTAGTTTCTTTATTTTCATCCAAACAAAAATTGTTTTAAAATGTAATACAAAATTTTTAATTGTAATACAGAAAACGGTAAACGCACACGCACTGCACGTAACTATCTATAAATTCAAATAACCGCCACACAACGCCACAATGCCGAACACCAGTTTTTAAAACAACCACAAAACAGCCAACACAAAACAACCAGCAAAACACCACAAAACAACCAACCAAAACAACCAGACCAAAACAGCTACAAAACAACCACAAAAAAAACCATACCTAACAGAACCTTACACTCTGCTCCGAATATTGCTGCAATTGGTTTATTAAATTGGACTTAGTATGTGAGGGGTTTGGAACATTACAACCAAACTCTTTAAGCAACGCGTTTTCGAACCTGGCGCCAGGTTGTACGGTGGAGAAGATGGGTTGTTTTGTCTTTTAATATTTATTTTGTCTTTCAATATTTATTTTGTCTTTCTATACTTCAACATACATGTCATTATACTGTTTATGCACATACAGAAACAAATCGAGAAAAGATAGGGAAATGGAGAGCACTAAGGGGTTATTTTTTTCCCATTTTTTTCTTTCGAAGCTCGGAACGCTAATCCACGCAATTTCAAACGTATGAGAAGGGTTTTTTTTAGTATTTGTCATTTATTTTGTTTTTTTTTTTAATTGTATACTTTTGTAAAATTTTAAAATGTTGTAGTTTATTAGATATAAGTCCAAATAACATAAATTTTATACTATTTTTCATCATAATTCAAGCTCTTCAAAATAAGACCAAACATGAATATGTTTTTCATAAATATTAATTTTTTTTATTTTGTATGTTACATATTTTTTTAAGATTAATTATGAATCTTAAGTTTAAGAAAAGTGAATCAAAGGTTGTTAAAACGTGAATCAAAGGTTGTTATAAAGTGAATCAAAAGTTGTTAAAAAATGAATCAAAAGTTGTTAAAAAGTGAATCGAAGAGTTGCTTAAAGTGAATAAGAGGATTTAAAAAAGTGAATCTCATAAACAGAGATTGTTTAACTAAAATGATTTTAATTGTTGATTAGTGTGAATCAGAGGTTTTAGAGAATGAAACAAAGGTTGTTAAAAAGTGAATCACAAGATATTACAAAGTGAATTAGAGTAATAAGATTAGTGAATCTCATAATCATAGATTGTTTAACTAAAGTGATTAAGAGGTTTAAGAAATGTGAATGAGAGATTTTTATAAAGTGAATCATGGGTTTAAGAAAAGTGAATAAGAGGTTTAAGAAAAGTGATTCTTGTAAATAGAGATTGTTTAACTAAAGAGAATAAAAGGTTTAAGAAAAGTGAATCAGAGGTTTAAGAAAAGTGAATCAAAGGTTTTTTAAAGGTGAATTAAAGGTTTAAGAAAAGTGAATATTTTTTTATACTAGTAAAAGTTAATCTTACCACAAACTTATGCGAGAACAGTATGAACCTTTCATTTATTGAAAGTGAACCTTAGACCCTGCACTATAATAAAACCATAAAAATAATCTTCAACGTTTTTAACTTTCCTATGGTGGTTTTTAGAGTGTTTGAGGTAAGATTAATTTTGTTAATGAACAAGGTTCATTTTATTATTAAAGAAGATTCATTTAACTAATGAATAAGATTCACTTAAAAAATACGTAATATAGACTCATTCTAGAAATATAAAATTTTAAATTACCAAAACATATCCATGATGCATCTTGTTTTGAAGAGCACGAAAAATGATGAATAATGATATAATTTTTTATTTATTTTTACACTTACATTTTGAGAGATATCATTTTGAAAAAAAAAATTATCTCTCCTCTACTTCAATTCTCCCATGCACGTGTGATGGGCGATGCCTGCTGTTTTCTATTTTTTCTGTTCTTTTTTTTCTTCCTATCACGTACTGACACGTGGAATGAATGTCATACTACACCCTGACGCTCCATACTGTTTAGCAATTCCACATTGATGATTTTTCTCTATTATCCCTTGCCACTTGCACTTTTCTAATTTCTTGAGTGGGTGTGTTTTGCACTAATTCCACCGTGGGACCACTACCTCTGTATAGTTCCTTTTTCTCACTTTTCTCACCACTTCCTTTATCTGCACCATGCCCGACAAATATTCATGGGAAATTTCATGAAATGCCACTATATTTTTGGCTAATTTAAGAAATGCCACTAAAAAAAACACGAGATGCCATTATATTTTTCGAAAAGTCCATGAAATGCCACTATAGATAGAAAAAAAAAAAAAACAAAATACCCCTACTAGTTAACAAAGTACTTTTAAAGTTTACAATATGCCCCTAAGTTTTAAAAATTAACAAAAATATCAAAATACAAATAAAAATATAAAAAAATTATAAAAATTAAAAATTAAAATATTAATAAATATTTTTAAAAAATAAATATTTCATGTTTTTAAATTTATTCAATACTATAAAAAGAATATTGAGTTCTAAACAAATAATTTATACCAATTTTTCTACCAATTTAGTACCATTATTTTAATTATACATTTTCAATTATAATTTACTATCAATTTAGATTATATATTTTTTTAAGTAAATATTTTTTTATATTGCTGATAAAATTTAAAAACTAAAATTCCATAGATAATATTTTATTTGAGATGGCGCTAAGATATATAGATATATATATATATATATATATATATAACATACAATATTAAATAGTAAATTTTCTTTGAAATGTAGAATAAAACGTTTTCAGAATAATAATATGCAACTTATTCTTTTTGTGGTTATCATTACTTGCTCCTAATAAGTTGTATATTATTATTCTGAAAACATTTTATTCTACATTTCAAACAAGTTTTATTAATTAATATTGTATGTTACATATATATATTCTTAGTCACTCTATTTCCAATAATTATTATATTTTAAAATTTTTTGTTTTAAAATTTATCAACAATACAAAAAAATTATTTCCTTTGAAGAAATAAATAATCTAAATTGATAGAAAATAATAATTAAAAATGTGATAAAAATTATGGTACTTATTTGGTGTAAATTATAGTACTATATTGGTAGAAAAATTGATATAAATTATTTGTTTAGAAGTTAATAGTCTTTTTATGGTGTTGAATAAATTTTGAAAAAGGGAATTTTTTTTAATATTTTAATATATTTTCATTTTTTTTTCATTTTATAAATTTTTAATTTTTAGTTTTTATATTTTTTTTAATTTTTTTTTAATTTTTATATTTTTTGATAAAATTTTTAATATTTTTTAATTTTTATAAATTTTTATATTTTGATATTTTTGTTTATTTTTATGAATTTTTAACACTTAGGGGCATATTGTGAATTTTAAAAGTACTTTGTTAACTAATAGGGGTATTTTTGTCTTTTTTCCATCTATAGTGACATTTCATGGACTTTTCAAAAAATATAGTGGCATTTCATGACTTTTTTTAGTGGCATTTCATAAATTAGCCAAAAATATAGTGACATTTCATGAATTTTCCCATAAGAATAAATGATTTACTAGTTTTATCTTCCCCGATTAAGAGACCCTACCCACCACCATCAGTTAACTGATGGTGGTGGGTAGGGTCGCTAAATTTCATATTTTATAGATTTCATTATTATTATTATTATATAGTATTTTTTTTTAATGTTAACCCATATACAAGAAAATTAACTTTTAACTACTTACTTTTTAAAACTATATTTAATAATTTATGTTGTATTTTGAATTAAATATATATAAAGTGATAATATATAAAAATATTATATACTATATACAAGTTAAATAATTTGACAAAAAAATTAAACAATATTTAAGAGTATTAAAGTCTAATCTTTTTTATAATAATAGTTTGTATATTTTAATTCAAAACAAAAATTAATGAACAAAAGTAACTAGTTCATATAAGGGTTAAAATTGAAAAATAATTACTATGTATATAATGAAATCTCTAAAGAATTATTTTGTATAATTTTTAAATACTATTTAATAGTATTAAAAATACTTTGAGTAAAAATATTATAAAAATTTGTATTATCATTCTCTTAACTATTTTTTATTTTCAATTAAGTTTTTTAGCTTTTAAATTAATGGTGGCCACGGTTCCGGTTCCGGTTCCATCGGTTCCGGTTCCGGAAAATGTGTATTCGGATTCGGAACCGTCCTGGGCGGTTCCGGGCGGTTTCGGTTCCGGTTCCGGAACTCTGTATTCGCTTTGGATTCGCTCAAATCAACGGTTCCGACCGGTTCCGAAGCGGTTCCGGTTCCGACCGGTCCGGGGCGGTCCGACCGGTTCCGAAAAGATTCGATCGGCTCCAGTTTCTTCATTTTAACTCCGATTTTAGATCCGTTTGCGCGCACACGTTGCTCTTTTCGTCTACTTTACTCCTAGTTAGGTTATTCCTCAAGTTTATAATCTTAAATGTTACGAACCAAAGACTTAAATTTTTGTATTAAATTTGCAAAAATTAAAGAGTAAAGCGGATTTTATTATATGATTCACTGCTTCGTAAAACCTTATTAGGTAAAAACCCATTGGGAAAACCCTAATAAGGAAAAGAGTACAGCTACTAATAGGCTACTTTGGTCGGTTCCGGGGCGGTTCCGGTTCCGGTTCCACCGGTTCCGGTTTCGGTTCCGGTTCCATGGTTCCGAATCCGACGCGAATCCAGGCGGTTCGGTCCTTTCGGTCCCGAATCTCAAAACTTGTATTCGGATTCGATTCGCAAGGGGGCGGTTCCGGTTCCGAATCGGTTCCGGCCCGGTTCCGGTTCCAATCTCGGTTCCGGGTAGAACCGCCAGTTCCGGGTAGATTCGGATTCGGTGGCCACCATTATTTTAAATGATACATAGTATTCTTTATATTTTTTGAAAATAAAGACAATCGGTGTAATGTCTGAAACTTTACACAAAGTAAACTACCACTCAAAGCAAATTGCTTCCAAAGGCTAGAAACACAACAGAAAATATATATTACTAATATAACAACACCGACTGTTACATTTACATATATGCAGTAGTATAAGAGGCCCACAAACCAGCAAGAGCAGGCACCATATACACAACTACAAGTAGTATTCATCACCCTTCCTATGACATGTTCAAGTAGTAACACAAATACAACTCTACACAGTCATAGATCGTATATATACATTAGATTCTATAAACATCATTTCTCACCCACCCACTAACTCAAACCCCTAAATCCAGACCACCTTCTTCCTTTTGGTCTCCTTTTGTTTAAGCAGCTAGCTAACAGGAAGACGACAATATATCAACATCAGAAGAGCACAGATAAACAAACAGAAGAAACAAATCTTCTTTCTTCGTTTAAATCTGTTGCCGCAAGAAGACAAGATAGAAGATTGATGTAAATATGGCTGTTGCTTCTTCTTCTTTCACTATAGACCATACTGTTCATTGTGTCCTCTTTTTACTCCTCCTTGTCGTACTAGTCTCATCATCATCTGCTATCACCGAGGTAGCGCCTTCTTCAGATTCAGACTACTCCGTTTACAACAGCAACCGGAGTAGTAGTAGTGCAGCTCACAGGGTAGGAGGAGGAGTGGGTCAATTGAGGCTTAGAAGGATCAGAGAGCACCAATCAACAGGGTGTTATAATCTACTATGCTCAGGATTTGTTCAAACCAACAATCGAATCGCCATTGGAGCCGCCATCTCCCCAACTTCCACTTAACGTGGCGGACAGTTCGACATCACCTTACAATACATACTAAACCAACAAACTGGCTACTAATACCGCACCGTATGCTGCCGGATGAACATCAGAGTATCATTCCACTCCTACAAGACAGCATTTAACCTGAAGAATGGTGTAGCATATGCAGGAATAACATGTATCCAGCTTCAGTCACTGCTTTCTTTTACAGGTCATGACAGAATGATCTTTACAGACTCATATCCGACTCCAACTCTGGGCAGCAAGTATAAGTAGTCAAAGGAAAAGAGAACAGAAGCACCTAACCTTTCTTGCCTGTTGTGTTCT
The DNA here is from genome assembly GCA_023374045.1 of Limonium bicolor. Taxonomy (NCBI): domain Eukaryota; kingdom Viridiplantae; phylum Streptophyta; class Magnoliopsida; order Caryophyllales; family Plumbaginaceae; genus Limonium; species Limonium bicolor. The sequence continues at coordinate 11,172,528 of CM041781.1, read as the reverse complement.
TCTAGAAGTTTGATCTTACTACTAGTTAAACAGTCATCGTCAAGAGAACAATCTTTCGATGCAACTCAAACTTATTCACCCACACTTTGCAAGAGAACAACCAAAATCCATATTTCATGTATCTCTTAAGAAATAAAATTTAATTTTCAAACTTCAATTCTTCCATCATCAATTAACTCAACCCTGCAGTTCCGTGTTCAGAAGCACAGCTTCTTACATCTCATCAGTGAAGGCTGCCATCAATCACCTAAAAAAATCTCATAACCAGTCTGAACCAAACCCAGCTAAGGCGTCATTACCACCTTGCTACTACTCCATTGCAGAGTTCAGTCAATTGTTATCCCCTGGTCAATGTTGGAACCACCCTTGCTACTACTCCATATGCATAGCTCAAACTTAAGTCGCCCACTAGAGTTGAAGAAGTAACTAGGAACAGGGAAAAGTCTGCTGTCGGAGGATCATCATCATCACTAACCAACCCAGCAGCCATCTCCTCAGTGAATGACTGAAACCTGAGACAACTTCCTCCTCTCCGCACAACAAAACCATACGGAAACCTATACTCCAAAAAACCAGGTGGGCGGGTGATGAGTTTTACAGCCATTTTATCCCCAACATTCAAAACAAACAGGGCACCACTTCTCTCCTCTTGCAGAACTAGAAGCTTCTCTACAGTCCCAAAGGACAGCGGATAGCTAGTATTGAACCTGAATTGGATCATATAGTTTCCGTGTTGCTGGCTGAGATGAAGAGCCAGCCTTCTTGAGGAGCCACGGAAACTGCATCCTCCAAATGGGCATGAGTGTGGAGCGTAAGGACAGATGTCCTCGTGAATAAGCTTGTTGGAGTAGCTAACTTTGGCTTCACACCCGTAAAGGTTGTAAAAACATTGGATTTTGACCGATTCAAGAACTTTTCTACACCTCGACATCGGTTGTAGCCGATTCTCTCCGAGCAAGAAGGGCATTTGTTCTTGATGTTAATGCAGCAAGAAGAGCATGCTATATGCCCATTTTCACACTGAATTTGAAGCAGGTAGCAACGACATTCAACCCAAGTTAGTTCGTAGACTTGAAATAACTCCCCATTATGTCAAATGATCAACAGCGCAAGTCAATACTAGAAGTCACTAAAATCATTCCGAACCTAACATCCGGCCTGAAAACATATATAGTTTTACAAGGCGGAAAGTTTGAAGACGAGACGATGATCAGACTCAGGTTCTGTCTTTGGAAGTCTCTAATACACCGAAAGGAGGAACTTTTCAGCTGAATTCACAATAACAATAAGGAAAGTGTGGATTCATCAAATTAATCGTCTTAGGCTCCTTCTAGTTCCCAAAATTTTCCCAGGTTTTCCCCTCTTTGAAGTTATAAACAGGACAATTTATTGACTTCTACACTTTAATCAACATATTAAACGTTCTTATTTCGTGTACCTTAGCATTTGGAAAGTCGACAAAATAGTCCAACAAACAAATAGTTGAAAATGGAAAGGAAGAATCATAATATCAATACTAATAGGGAAACAAATGAGAGTGACTTTGGCGAACCTGGTACACAGGAATGGTCAGAGGATCGAAGCAAACAGGACAATCCAACACATCCGGGTCAGATAAAACCACGGAGATCGATCCGTCCGTAGAACTCCGATCTTCCGCCTCCGCTCTTCTATCGTATACCAGATCTCTCTCTACCCTGGAGAGTCCCTCTCCTCTGCTCACACTACCGTCTTCGCATCGACAGAGAATAGTTTTGGATGAAGCGACGTCAGTATCTGTGTTTGGAAGAGGCGTAGAAGAGGAGGAAGTTCCGCCTGATAGCCTCCGCCTCTTTGGCTCAGGCGTTGACAAGCAGATGCCTTCCTCATTGTAATCGCAATCGTCGTCTTCCGCGTCTCTGGAAACGGAGAACTTTGTCATTTTTGCTCCCCGTTGGGCAAATTCACAACGAGATAGCGGTTGGGCTGTGGAGGAGTGGAGTTGGTGCTAATGACTCGGGACTCCGGAGACGATGATCAGAGAGTTGACGGGTGGAGTGGAGAGAGGATTGCATTGCAGTTTGCCGATGGAATCTAGAAATTAATCATTCCGTTTTTCCAACAACCTATCCATAATTAAAATAGAGGAAAATAACATAATATTACAACAAATATTTTGATTCATCAAATATCATTAACTACTAACTCCAAATATACCAAAATAATCTATTTGTAAAATTTTTAAATTATAAGATACCATAAATATAAATAAAATACATAAAAAACATTAAAAATAATAAAACTTATAATTTATTAATATACTTGTTAAAATTGTATCTACAAATACATATATATTCAATTATACTTTTTTAAAAAAATTAAAAATTCTTATTATAGTTTGCATCAAAACTAAAATATAGACTACAAATAAAAATAATTAACATAATGATAATTTAATTTTAATAATATTACTTTATATATTCTAACTCAAAAAAAATTAAATTAATAAAATAATATCTAGAAGTAACTAGTAAAAATATCAGTTTTCTTAATAGAAAGGTTAAAGGTGTACAAATAAAAAATATCATTTATAATAATATAAATCTCAAGTATAAAGAATTATAAAATTATAATAAGAACACAAATTTGATTAAAACTGGTAAAAAAATTAAGGAAATAATTTTAATTTTTTATAATAATTTATATAATTTAATTTTAATAATATATTTTATATAAAATATATCTCGTAGTATTATAAAATTTACATTACCATACTCTTTACTATTCTTTTATTTTTAGTCAATTTTTTAGTATAGAATATATAATAATTTTATTTATTTATTTAAGATATGGTAAAAAAATTTGCAGCTTTAACCAATCTATTATAGACTTAAATTTTAATTTTTTTTACTTATTAATATATTTTATTAATTTTTGTGGGATCATCTTAATTAAAAATATTTGTGTGGTATGGTGTGAGCAATGTTTAACAAGTAGGGATATTTTGATCTCAAAATGCTTATTTAGTAATTAGTAGTATCTAGTGACTTAAAATTATTTTTATAGTATCAGAATTTTGTTTTAAAAATTGTAGTATTTTAAGACACTTGATTTCCCTTAATTATAAATTAATTAAATGTATATACTCTTTTGATAATTTATACCGTTCAACTTATTAATAGTTGTAATTATTTTAATTGATAATTTGTGTCAATTAGAGATTAAAATACAGATCAATGATTGGATGAATGTCAATCATTGTGGTTCTAATCCTCAAGGTTGAGAATCTCACTCAAGTTAAAGATCTTTAGGCTATATCTTATGCAACATTTTGTATAATCTAATTTCTAAAATCATCATTAATTGGTTGAAGCCTGTTCTACTTGAGATTATTAGTGACATAAATGGGGCTTTTGTTTCTCATCGTAGTCATGTTTATAATGTTGTGATGTGTCAGAAACCTGTCAAAATCTATTAAAGAAAGGGGATCCCAAGAACTTATTTCTCTATTGTTATCGATGGAGTCCCTATGGTATTTTATAGGAGAGAAAAAGGTAAAGGTAGGGTGAGCCATTATCTCTCATGCTTTATTTTATAGGCATGGAATACTTCACAAGACAATTGGGCATGCTTCAAGAGAATAAGATATTTAGATAACATCCCAAGTGTAAAAAACAGGCTTGGTTAGTATGTCATTTGTGGATGATTTGTTGTTGTTAATATTCTCAAAGGGTAAAGGACATGTTTTTTGAAACATCATGTTTAAAGGTAAATCTTAGAAAGTTATCTTTATTTAAAAGTGGTTTAAGTGATGAACTAAAATAAGAGTTGTGTACTGTAATGTAGTTTAAAATTTGATCATTGCCAGTGAGGTATTTTGGACAGCAGATTGACAGTGCCTGATTATGCCCATATTATTGTACAAATCACCAAGCGAATAAACTCCTGGGGAGCTAAAATGCTTTCATATGCAGTTGATTAAGTGTTATTTATGGTAACCAGAACTTTTGGTCCAATTTTTCATTATGCCCAATATTGTGATTGGTAAAGTGAAAAGCTTATGAAGAAACTATTTATGAAGCAGAACAACTTACAAGAGATTTTAGCTTGTTGCTTAGAAAGATATTTGTGAACCAAAAGAGTGCGGTAGACTCAGATTTAAGGAGGATTTGATCTGGAAAAAAGCTGGAATCGATGGCCAAGCTAATAGTTTAGATGATTTTAAACATGACTCAGTTTGGAATAGATGGTATAGGATGCAATTGAGAAAAGGTCTTGTTTTTTTAGACATCCAACATAGATCTACTTGTCATGCTGCTGGAAGAGATTGCTTAATCTTTGTGATGAAATGATAAGAAAGGGGATGAAAGACGACTTCTTAAAACTTTTGGATAGAGTTAAGCTAGATCTGGAAAACTTTTATATGATGTTCCTTTTTAAAGTAGAGAGGGTCGGATGGAAGGCTATGTGGTGGAATAAAGTGATCATCCTAAATAAGTTTTGTGTGGAGGATGACGATCAAAACATATAAAGCACTTTGAATAGAATTGATAAAATAAGGTTGGTTTTTTTTATAAGTGGGGTTGGTTTTAAATCCAGTACCTTTGGTTCGAGGATACCATTCCTCAACCGACCAAGCCACTCCTTTGGTTCGAGGATACCTTTGGTTCAAGGTTGATAAAATAAGGTTGGTAGTTAAGAATGGGTGCAATTTATGTAAGAAGGAAAAGTCTAAGGAGCATCTCTACTACGAATGTGAATATTCTTAGCAGGTTTTCTGGTCTATGATCAAGGTGTGGGATATATGTATCCCAATTTTTTTATTGAATGTATGCAACGTATCTTGAATATATATGGGAACAATAGACTTATCTTTCAGGTGAGAAGTGCAACGATGGGTGTTGTATTTACCATATTGGAGCCCTATAAATGCTACCGTTCATAAAAATGGAAGTATTAGTATTCAGAGCATGTGAAGCGGACATTAAGGATAAAGTTAGTAGATTTGTAAAGGGTGATTCTAGAGAAGATTTGTACATAAGAAAAATAATAAAGCTAGATCTGAAGAAAATAAATTAAATAGTTAATCATTTGGAAAAGAAAAATAAATAAACTCGTATGCTTAACAAAACAAAGATCCATTGGAAGAAGTGGTCTGACCTTTGTCAAGATTAAGACTCAGGAGGATTAGGCTTCAGAGATCTAATTAGTTTCAATCAAGCGTTGCTTGCTAAACAGTTTTGGAGAATATTGACGAATCCAGACATTTTGTTATCCAAATTATATACAGCAAGATACTTTGAAAGTTCTAATATTTTTTAGATTACAGACACTTGTATATCAAGCCCAATTTGGAGAGCTCTCCTTGGTGTATGGGATTCAATACACAATGGAGCTCGCAGACAGATAGTCAATGGATTAACGACACACATTAAGGATTGGTGGATCAAAGATAAGCCAGAGGAAAACCATATCTTTGGAAATTTTCCCACTCGTTACACCCAACTGGCATAGTTTCAACTCTTATTGACCAACTAACACGCACTTTGAATGTTGCTCTTCTCCAACAGTGGTTTACACCTGATGATGTTAATGCAATTCAAGCAATATTTCTTCGTTATACTGATGCCAATAGGATTCTTGGTATTGGGGTCTTACTAAGAATGGTCTCTTTTATGTTAAATCAACATATTATCCAGACCTTAACATCAACCAATCGATTGTGGCGGAATCAACATCTTTTTTAGGAAGAGGCATCAAACATTTATGGAAATATGATATACCATCACGAGTTAAACACTTTGGTTGGAAGATACTACATGACACTCTTCAATGTAACGTAATAGTTCAGGCGATGACTTGTTCAATCTATGGATATGCGGAGACCATGAGACACGTTTTCCTTTAATGCCATGATGTCATAAGTTTTTGGGATAAGCCACTCTTTCTAAATCCTCCCAATCAAAACAGATGCAGCGTTTAGAGATTGGTATCTAGACATTTGTCTATCCTTCCCCATCTCCACAATTGCCGACTATACTTTGTTTCTTTGGAAAGTATGATTTGCTTGATGTCAAGTATCTTATATCTGTTTAAAACTTTAATGTAGGGGTGGTGTCAAGCAAATAGTTTCTTACAACACGCACATAAGCTTCGACAAGTGTATCTACTGCAGCGCTTTTGAGACATAGGAACGAGCATCCAACTTGGCAGAAAATTTCCATGGATGGTAGATCATGCGGGGGAACTCAGTTTGTTGGCATCAGTGGTAGGAAATGAGCTTTTATTCCAACAGAGGTCGAAGCTTTGACTCTAGAGTATGTCATAAGTGCGGCCAAAGAAGCATGTTACCAGAATGTGCATTTCCTCACAGATTGTAACCTCATAGTTAACTACTTAAGGTTTTAGATAGATGGTCAAAGTCATATTGCACAGATACTTACCACCTTTCAAGTTTCAATGATGTAACATGGTTTTATTTATCTCGAGACAGTAGTGTCGTTGCTCATAGCCTCATAGTTAGCAAATCTCGATAGAGGCAGGCACCTTTGGTCGTCTAATATTCCAGATTGTATTATATCCTTATGTCATAATGAAATAGTTACTTTCTTTGGTTCAAAAAAAAAAAAAAAAAAGAATAGTTACTTTTCTTTTTAAAAAATGAAAAGAAGAAGAAGAAAAGGCCAAGTAGCACCAAAGGGAAAAAACGACTACGCCGCAAAGAGTACTTGCTCTTGCTAATATCCGCGTAGAAGCAGTGGAGAGAAGGGCGGGAGAAGATGAGCTCGACATTCGCAGTACCAGCATCCAGCCCACTGAGCTTCGTAATAAATCGAGTGAGTCTAGCATCTACCCTCTCACCTTCGATTCCGGCAGAAAAATCAGGTTTGCAGTGTGCTCAGAGTGGTGCAGGCAGGAGCAGATCCCTATGTTTGAAGGTGAAAGCCCTACATGGGTCTGTTCTTCGACCCACCATATCGTCCGGGTGGGACTTATCGCCTTCTACTTCTCCGTTATTGCCCGAATTCGAAAACCTCGACGCAACCAACATGCTTCTTCGCCAGAGGATCGTCTTCATTGGTTCTCAGGTTTTACTAGCTTATCGTCTTTCTGAAACCTTCTTTTTTTCTTACGTATGCAAAGATGCCCCTGCTAGGAGTATTTTTGGCATTGGTGATTAAGGATTTTTTGTTGTTCCTGCACAATGCTAGTTATGTTAAGATTACTCGAGATATTGTGGTATTAGTTGATTCTTCATTCATAGTGCACTTGAAGTAGGAAGGCTTGTTTTTGTCCGAGTTTTGCTTCTTTGACACTCTATGCGAATAAGGAATTAATACCCTTGATGTTCACGTGCAGAATAGGTTACATACTTAAGTTAGATACTCAAAAGTTGCCGGTTATGAATTTTCTAAGCATTAACAAGTGCTAGTTGCGATAACAGTTTGGGGTTGAAAAACAGAAATAATGTAAAGCGAGTGTAGATGGACTTTGGGTCAGAATTGCTGATTCCAATCATATTTTCATGATGTGCAGATTGATGATATGACAGCAGATTTCATCGTTAGCCAGCTCTTACTTCTAGACGCACAAGATTCAACAAGGTATAACGATATTTATCAACTCTCCCGGAGGCTCAACAACTGCAGGTGAATTGTCAAAATTCATCTCACGGTCTTCAACTCTATGCTTCTTGTAGCTTTCGTGATACAACATAAGGCAAACGTTGATGATCTTATCAACATAGTTGTCTCAGTTGTTAGACAAATTTTAGAGCATAAAGCGCTTGATTATAGCCATTTAAGTTTTTCCTTTCTTAGCTTGTTTAATTTCATGTGAACAAATGGCAATTTACGATGCCATGAAGCTCTGCAAGGCTGATGTATCAACCATGGCATTTGGAATGGCAGCATCCATGGGTGCATTTATCCTCGCATCTGGGACAAAAGGAAGCGGTTTTGCATGCCCAATGCGAAAGTTATGATTCAACAGCCCAATCATTTGCTGAAGGCTTTAGCACCGTGAGTGGGGGACTAATTTTTTTTTCTTTTTTTTTTGCTTGTTTGAAATAGTGTTAGTGAAATCAGTGCCTAGCTTGTCCTCACTTCTCTGTCATGACTGAAGGAATGTTAGAGTTTTTTTTTTTCCTTCTACCGTATTTGTTCATTTCGTCTTAGCTGACAAGTGTCTGATTTCTTATGGCCTGTCCTCCTATCCTCTGTTTCCTTGCTTCAGACAACAGATATGACTATCCGGACAAGCAGAAACTGGGTATATTAGGGTCAAGATAAGCAAAATCATGTCAAGAATAACTGGGAAATCAGAATCTCAGGTCAGTGTTACTTCAGCCTCTCTCACATAATAACTTTGTCGCTTTCTCTTTCTTTATTTGATGAGTCCTAAAACAAACTCCCTGTATGTGCAAAGATTGATGCGGACATGCGTATTGAAACTTTCATGAACCCGTGGGAGGCCAAGGAGTATGGTCTAGTGGACACTGTTATAGATGATGGAAAGCCAGGACTTGTTGCACCCATTGTGGATTCTAGCCCTCCACGCAAGACATATATATGGCCATGTTGGGAACCCAATGTATAGAGGATCCGGAGCTCCTACCCTCCGAAAGAAGCTTTTGCTGAAAGCTGGTGAGTAATGTGTGACCTTCCAAAAGAGAGCTCCTAGTGCCTTACCTCCGAAGTGGAAGAAAGTTGCAAGAACCTGTGACTTTGGAGACAAGCTTTTGCGAAAATCAGGTGAGATTGATGGACACGAGAAAAGGAAGTTCCAAGCTTAGTGTGGGAAATCAATGTTGCTTTCTAGTTTAAGGACGCAGTTATTTGTTTTTGAGAAGTTGTTTAGGAAGTAGATGGCATTTGGAAGCATGCAATTGCTCAAAACTTAAGCACTCTCCATCCATGGTTTAACTGCTGAAGTGCATTTACAAGTGTCCCATTTGTATCTCAGATATTTTTATGCATCCAATGTATATTTCATATTAACATAAACAAGAAATAGGAGGGAGTCGAGTTAGACAGTGTATAAGCCTGAGCAATTGGTAAAATTAAAACTAAATCATAATGCGTAGATCGAGTATATCGCCAATCAAGGTCCATATAGGCAGAGCTTCTTTCGATTTTACTTCTGATCGATCACATATTTTGAGGGACCTCACCTGAGGAACGATGCTTTACAAGATCGTCAAAGGAGTGTTAAAACGTATTATTACTTGTTGGCTTCAACTCCTTACATATTGAGGAAGTGCTAAACACTGCCTACTTGACTGTCTAAATAACCTACCAGTAACACGGATGTTCATTTTTTGAATAGTACAAAAGGGTAAACTGAGAAACGAAGAATGAAATTTACTTCAAGACATTACACAAACAGGCAAGCATGTCTTTTTTAATTTTTGTGTTGGAGTCTCCCACTCTCAGACCCAGCAAAGGGGTCAATTATGACATTTATCACAGCAGGTTTCTTGGCTGAAAAGGATTCAGACAAGGCTGACCTAAGCTCATCGGGATCCCTAGCAAGATAACCTTTCCCACCAAAAGCCTCCATCATCAGATGATATCCAGCATTGGGAACAAAGGAAGTTGGAGCAGGATCATCTTTGTGAGGTCCAGCGATTTCTTCAGGTCGTCGACGATCACCACCATAAACTCCGCCATTATTGAAGACTATGACAACCACTGGAAGCTGGTAGCGAACCAGTGTCTGAACAATATCAACAATAAGGAATGGATCCATCAAACATTTGAGCAGGTTGTAATTCGAAATAGTAGAAAAATGAAAAATAGACAATTAACATAGGGCGTTGACCACATTGATTTACCAGGACAAATAATCGTCTTAAATAACCATACCCTTTGAATCAAGCACAAAGTCTAGAAAATACAATGACGTATATTAGTTCTGCTTCAAATGATGGCTCATTTGCCTATCCATTATTTTAAAATATATGAACTAATAACAGGTTTTAATTCACCAACTACTATGCTAGCTTATCCTTTCATAATCAAGTCAATGCGATCAGAATGTTTTTCTGTTCAATGAAATGGAAATAAGATGTTAGATGACAAGCACAAATAGGAGGCCGCAATGATTCCAACTGTTTAAAACATTGATTCAAGATGCCTCAGCAATAGCTAACGATGCATATATACATGGCATACATGACTCTATCTATATATCAATAAAACCAATACCGATTCATCAATAATGCAACAAGATCAACCAAGAGTTCTATCAAATCATAATACCAGACTATCATACCTCTACTTCCATGGCGCTAAACCCAAACCCAGAATCCCCTTCAACAGCAACCACAAGCCTCCCAGGTGAAGCAACAGCAGCAGCGATACAGTAACCCAAACCCACACCCATCGTACCCCAAGTCCCAGCATCCAGTCTCGTCCGGGGCTCCGTCTGAACCAACACAGCTCTCCCAACATCCATCGTATTCGCGCCTTCAGACACTAAAACCGGCGCAGGACTCCCCACCCCGGATATTGCATCCCTAATGATCTTCAACGGCGTCAAGAAATTGAACGGCACCACTTCCTTACCCAGCTGTACCTCCATCTTCGCCACATTCTCCTTCACCTTCTTTGAAATTGCCGCCACCCACGGATGTGTCCTCCCCAGACAAAACGGGTCGTCCTTAATCTCCCTATTGATCGCATCCACTACCTTCCTCGCGTCCCCGACTATCCCCACATACGGCTTCCGGAGTTCAATCTCTTCCTCGCAGACATCGACAAGGATGAATTTCACGTCCTTGGACCATTTTGGAGGATCACCGAAATGTAACAGCCAGTTCAGCCTCGCACCCACCACAAGAGCCACGTCGCACTGACCAATTGCCAGTGACCGGGCGGCAGTCGCCGCCAGGTCGTGTGAGTCTGGTAGTAAACCCTTCCCCATCGGAGTGGGCAGAAACGGGATCCCAGTCCTTTCCACTAGCGTCTTCAGTGATTCCTCCGCCCTGGCGTAAGCAGCACCCTTTCCAAACACGATCAACGGCCTCTGCGCTTGCCGAAGCGCCGAAACTGTCTTCTCGATAGCCAGCCATTCGTTGATATTTCCACTTTCTAACTTCCTGGACATCGTGGCGGCGGAGATCAACTTCTCGACCTCTGATTCAGAAATCTTTTGGTGGAGCACATCAGATGGTAGATCTAGGTAGCATCCACCAGGTCGGCCAGACAGCGCCGTATCCAGTAGTCGGAAGACGGCGCTGGGAATCTGCTCGATGCTACTGGCTTTGACGGAAAGCTTCGAGAACGGTTTGACAGCTTCAATCTGATCGAGCTCTTGGAAGTCACCACGTCCGGTGTCGCGCTGGTCTGAGGATCCGGAGATCATGACCATAGGCCAAGTGTTGGCGCCGGCATTGGAAAGGCCAGCGAGGCCGTGAACGCATCCGGGACCGGAGACTGTGAGAAGAATTCCGGGGCGACCTGTGAGGTATCCGTAGGCGGAGGCGGCGTAGCCCGCGGATTGCTCGTTGTGGAAGGCAATGAAACGGACACCGAGTGCGACGGCGGTGGTGGCGAGTGCGGTTACGGGGATACCTACTACACCAAAGATGCAGTCAATTCCGGCAGATGACAAAGATTTTGCGGTCACGGCGTTACCGTCCATGAGGACGTCTGCGGTGCCGGCGGCGGGTTGTGAATCAGCCATCGGAGGAATTAGCAGCTGGGAGCTGGAATATAGGGACACGGTAGTCAATATATTTGCATCCGGACTTGCTTTATTTGGACCAATTAATATTCTATTCTGGCTTATCCCTCAATTATTGTTCAATGAGTCACGCATTATAGTGTGTTTGGGGGGTGATATCAGGTGAACTAAGACAACATTCTAAAATCTTGTTGAACATTTCATCACTCAGTTTATACTAGAATCAATGGATTGATGAAAACATGGTGAATGAAGATGATTTTTTTTTCGGAGGCGGGGCGTCCAAAATGGAGCACCAGGTTTAGACACTAGTGGAGATTTTGCAATACAATCTGCTACAATGTTACACTCCCTTACTGGTCTGTAAACCACTTTGCAGTTGGCCTAGAATCAAGTAAAGTTTTACATTTAAAACCAAAGAAAGAAACCTAAGATGGAAAGGGGCAATCTTCTATTAGCTGTAATAAGCCCCAAGATAAAACAGACACAAATAAATGTAACGTAGGCCTAAATACTCAATCTGTAATTAGTTGAAGACCCATTTACTTTACACTGTTTGTAACATGAAACCCTACTATTTATAGTAAGTCTCTATAGCCGCTAACTTCAGTGCAATTACATTCTACATTCCTTCGACATTTTACATTGAAAGAATACAAACTTGTTTTATGGTATCAAAGCTGCCAGGCGCTCTACAGCCCTCTTCTTCTCGATCCTTTTTCTGGCTTATTCATGGCAGCTGCTTTAGGCTTCAGCAGCTCAACGGGCGGTTCTTCTTCACCAACAACCAACAGTAATGTTTCAGGTGCACAGAACAATGCTCAATCGGTAACAATGCCCTCCCTTATTTCCCCTATCAAACTTGATCAAGTTAACCTCCGAGAACTATCCTACATGGAGGAAAAAGATAGAACTATACCTACGTGGACATGGTTGTTTGGGAGGATCGATGGCTCCAAACCTAAACCAGCTAGCACTATAAATGGAGGGCCTAATCCTGAGTATCTCACTTGGGAATAATATGACCAAATGGTCATGTCTGTTATTAATACCTCTCTATCTGAATCAATAATCGTTAATGTGTTGGAGTGTCAAACAATTGCCTCTACTTGGAAGGTACTAAAGGATATGTTCTTTGTTCAGTCAGCTGCTAGAGCACTTCAAGTGCGAGTGCAACTGGGTAATGTTCGAAAAGGAAATGATTCTGTGACTGAGTACTTTAAGAAGATGCGTGCCTATGCTAGCGTGCATTATCTGCTACTGGTGAACCCTTAACTGATTCTCAGCTTTGCTCCTATATTATTTCTGGGTTGGGTTCTAAGTATGAGACTGTTCAAACTAGCTTGACAATGAGACCTGATCCCTTGAAACTCTCAACAGATTTACAGTGCCTACTAAATCATGAGAATCTCTTCAGGCTACCACAATCCCACCCTTCAGCTATCTGCTAACTCCACCTCCACACAACTCTTCAAAAAACAATAACAAATCCTCGAAATCCTATGGCTATAAGAGTTTTTCTAGAGAGCGAGGTTCCTCCAAAGGTGGTTACAACAGAAACACACAAACCACTTTTACTGGCAAGCCAGATAACAGACCTAAATGCCAAGTTTGCAACAAGATGGGTCATACAGCTGCAATATGTTACTCCAAATATGATCACTCTTATTAACCCAATCCCCCTCGTAACTTTGGAGCAAATTTTACCTCTGCCATTGCACCAGATGTTAACAGGTACCCAGACGCTGCTGCTACTGATAATTTCACCAATCAGATGGGCAATTTAAACTTGGATAATCAGTCATAAATGGATCAAAGAAATTCTCCTTGGAAATGGTAACTCTTTAGCTATTTATAGGAAGGGTTCAGGAAGGTTTCATAATTCCAACTTTTTTTTTCACATTACGTAACCTATATTACACACCTCATCTCACAAAAAACCTACTCTCTGTTCATAAATTTACCCTTGACAATAATGTATTCTTTGAATTTCACCCCTCTTTTTTCTATATCAAGGACAAGGTCAAGGGGACAATTCTAGCCAGGAGGACTTAAAGAGGGGTTCTATCATTTAAAACTTCAACTATCCACTCCCAACATCCAGACCACTCATCAAGCCATACTACATGCAAAACTGCTTCAACTACTTAGCATCTTCGTCTAGGACATCCATATTCAAGGATAACTAGACTGACTATAAATAAGGTTCCATTGCCTTGTACTAGCACTTCCTTAAACTTAGAAAATTGTGAAGGATGTTTAAAAAGGAAAATGCATTTCCTTCCCCACCCTGAGAGGAACACTGCTTACTCTAAACCTTTGAGTTCTGTTTGTTGATGTTTGGGGTCATGCCCCTGTTTTGACCTTGAATGGTGGCAAATGCTATCTCTCTATTGTTGATGCATTTTCAAAGTTTACTTGGATCTATGTGTTGCCCTTGAAATCCAATGTTACTAAAGTGTTTCAGGATTTCTGGCCTATGTCTGTACTCAATTTAACACTATTGTTCAAGCTGTTTAGAGTGATGGAGGAGGAGAATTTCAGCCTTTGTCTAAGTTCCTGACTTAAAAGGGCATCTCTCAGAGGCTATCATGTCCCTACTCCCATGCCCAAAATGGAACTGTTGAGACAAGACATAGAAGAATTGTGGATAAGGGATTGGCCCTTCTAGCCCATGCTAAACTACCAGATCACTTTTGGGTAATTCCTTCACTACAGTGGTTATTTGATAAATGGAACACCTTCTAGTGTTCTTAACTTCAAATCTCCCTTTGAAGTTTTGTTTGAACAGACTCTTTATTACACTATAATGAAGGTATTTGGTTGTAGCTGCTAGCCAAATCTTCAGCCTATAAACATGCACAAGTTTAGTTTCAGGTCTACACATTGTGGTTTCATTGGGTATGGCCTAATACTATATGATATCTCTGCTATGATTCTTCAACCACAAAAACTCCATCTTTCCAGAGATGTTATCTTCAATGAAAGTCGGATTCTCTATCCCACCTTTTTCCCAACATCAACTCCTCCACCAGATACCTCACCTGTAACCTTCACCACTATCCCGCCCCTTGCCATATTACCTACACCATGTTCTAACCCCACTCCTCGTACCTCTCACTCTCAATCCTCCTCGGCTCAAACTCCATATAACTCCCCCACCACCAGAAATATTACACCTCAAAATTCTCCTACTCATACAGTAATTCACTACTCCCTCCTTCACCTCACACTAGTAAGCATCTAACCTACACCCTATGATCACAAGGGGCAAAGCCAACATCAGTAAGCCATTAGTTAGACAAGATGGGACTATGCCCTGGCCTCAAATGCACAACTCCCAGATTTCTTCCCCTTCTGTTCCTAAGAACCAACATACAAACAAGCACTCAATTACCCTGAGTGGAGGCAGGCTATGCTTGCTGAATTTCAATCCCTATTGAAAACTCAGACATGGAAGCTAGTACCTAAACCACCACACACTAACATACTAGGAATAAAATGGGTGCTAAAGATAAAGAGGAAGTCAGATGGAAGTTTGGAGAGGAGAAAGGCAAGGTTGGTGGAACGTGGCTTTACTCAGACTGAAGGGGTTAGATTATAAAGAGACATTCAGTCCTATTATTAAACCGACTAATGTCAGGGTTGTTTTAACCATTTCTACAGTTCACTCTTGGCCAATACATCAGTTAAACATCCAAAATGCTTTTTTGCAAGGCGACCTAGCTGAATGTGTTTACATGTCCCAGTCTCTGGATTCCTACATCTCATGTTTCCTGATTATGTGTGCAAGCTCAGAAAATCAATCTATGGAATGAAACAGGCGCCTAGAGCGAGGTTTTCTAAACTAAGAGATACTCTTCTATCCATGGGATTCAGGGATTCGAAAGCAAATGCTTCCCTCTTCATCCATCAGAATGATGGGGATGTTATGCTAGCTCCCATTTATGTGGATGATATAATCTACACGGGAAATACAGTTGGGCTACTAAAGTTTTTCATACAGAAACTAGCTCAAGTCTTTCATGTGAAAGATTTGGGCCCCCTTCATTATTTTCTACAAATGACTAAGTTATTGAAACCAAGCAGGGCCTTTGAGCCGCAAACAATTAAGTTGCGAATTTGAGTTGGGATGAGCCGGGTGTAAGGAAAGTTCCTATCAATTTCTAGGGATGGTAATAGGCCGATCATAACAAGAAAACAAGGCTCACACAAATTCAACATGTCCTCACTTGATGCTTTAACCAATCTTAGGTAAGAATCGATCCGGAAAGGTGCTTCGGGCTTGGGCCCAAGTCACCGCAAAGGAATAAGGCTTACATGCTATTCTCTTTAGGCTTCCTCACTTTTTTCACATCACCGTTAGGTGTGTGTCTACAGTCGGGTCCTTGACTGACCAAATATTGGGCTGATAAGGGTACTGCCATGAAAATGCTTGGGGCTAAACCGGGTATTAAGGCGATGTGGTTAGATGACATCCTCCTTTTCCCCTACTTATTCACATCACCTTAAAAGGTGTGAGTCCTTGACAGGGGTCGCCTAATGCGGGTCCCTGGGTGAGATCGGTTTACGTGGACCCTCGCTCTCATATGATGCAAGATTGCAAGAAATAAAAGTGCGCACGAAGGTAAATCAAACAAGATAATAAAAGCCGTAAATAACATTATCAAGTTTAGCCCTCTTATATTAAAATTAACAAGTTAAAATTAAGAGTGAAGTCCCTAACAAAGTCGTCAAGTCTGTGAGTCTTCGTTTTTGAACCACTATCCAATGTTGATTTGGGTTGATTAGGATTTGATCGGGTTTAGGTCCACTTATAACCTAAGTTTAATAACTATGTTAAAAACACTAATTATTAAATCCTAAGTTAGCTCACTAGACCTATTATGAGCCACCACCTAATTTTTACTTACGGTAAATTATGGAAGGTAGAGTTCGGGTTCGGGGGCCTGGAATTCGACTTTTTGATAAGTGTCTAAATGAGCATGTTTTATGGGTGTATTTCATATATTATATCAGCACTTTTCTTGCTCATTTCTCACTTATCGTATGGTTTTCCTCTAGTTTATGTTTTATTGGTTATCTCACAAATTTATTGGTTAAACATGAGGAAACCATGCTAGGAGCAAAATACACGAATAGACGAGGCGTAGGTGCAAACGGATCTTAAAACGGAGTTAAAACGAAGAATCTGGAGCATATCGAATTTTACAAAGAGAATATACACGTCCACCTTTGCGTCCTTGTTTGCGTCCGCCCATATATGGCTGGACACAAACAAGGACACACATTAACAATACGCGGGTATTTACATTCACAATGTGTCCGCCCATATATGTGTAGACACAAACAAGGACACAAAAAAAAAAAGACAATGTGTCCGCCCATATATGTGTGGACACAAACGTGGACAAGGGGCGGACGTGAGTAATGTGTCCATGGAACCAAGCGTGGACACGGGGCGGACGTGTGTATGGAACAAATGTGTCCGCCCAACTATCCAAGGACACAAGCGTGGACAAGGGGCGGACGTGAGCAAATGTGTCCGCCTATATATGTGTGGACACAAACAAGGACACATTTACACTAGAAATGTGTCCGCCCAAATATGGCGGACAAGGGGCGGACAAGGGGCGGACAAGAGAGAAGGACGTCCGTGGAAAAAAGCACGGACAGAAGCAAGGACACAATGTGTCCGTGGCCTGTCTGGGAAAAAAAGGCCGGACAACACTAAGACGTCCGCCCAAATATAGCCGGACACAAACAAGGACACGTGTAAATGGCAACGCAGATCCAGAAATTAACGTGACTGGTTTCGTCGCCGACCGTCTTCCCCAATTGCTTCTTCCTTTGCGGCGCCTACAGACATGTCGAACTGCTCCATTAACAACATCAGGCGCCTGCCTTAAATCCCTCACGCGTCTGTCTCCAATCAACCTCAGTTCTGTCTCCTCTCCAGCTCTATCATCAACCATCCTCTGCCTCTATATAAACCCAGCACCTTCAACCATAATTGGTGTGCCTGTGTGCATGTACGTAGAAAGACTGAAGAAATCACACAACAGCACCACACTCCTCCATTCTCTTCCATTCATCTACACCCGTAACACCACACACTCCATACTCACGTACTCAGTACACAAAAGAAATAGAAGAGAGGCAGCAGAAGTGAGAGCGAGTGCAGACCCGTTCTTTCTCTGAATTAATGGCAAAATCTATCTGTGCTATCTTTTTATCTCTGTTAATGTCTGAGTAATTTTTATTTGTATCCTAGGATGGGGTTTGATCTTAATATTACTTAAATAAATGTTTATCACCTGTCTCACTTATTAAACTGTTTTATTCCTTTCAGCAAATATTGTTAAATGCTTTACGTTACGTGACAAACTACTGCATTTATTTGGTAACTATCAACATATGATTTTGAGATAGTCAAAGTACCACAAAGAAATAAACTTTGGTATTTACACTCCGGATTGAGCAGGAAAATACCGAGGCTATTATTAAGAGTTTGTAACTGACACCTATTAACTCTAAATAGACAAAATAATTGAGACAAGGTTATAAATCTGTTTAAGTAATTTAGGTAATTCCCCCACTATCCTAGGATACCCTTTTCCATCCACATCAATCAATTCACCTTATTTTACTGTTTTTATTATTTCTGTACTAATCCAACAACAAATCAAGCTTGCCTCCGGCTAAACCCCTTTTTACAGTTTTTATTAACTACCAAGACTAGGATAATTGAACAATTTCCCTGTGGATACGACACTTGTTATACTACTCCGAATAGGTGCACTTGCCTATTAGTTTGCTATAAATCTATGTATATTAACGTGTAGTTTTATCCCAACACTTTTCCAGGTTCAATTTACTTCCACTACCCTTCTAAGTCCTATTTCCTCTACTTAGTTATCTACAACTTATTACGAGATTGTTTTACTCTAAGTGCGCATGCTTCTGATTTTTCATTTTAAGATTTTTTTATTGAAATTAAAAGTGAAAATTGAAATTACTTAAACTACGGTTTTGAAAGTCAAAATTAAATACTGTTCGTGGCTACAGACTTAGAGTAAATAAAACAAACTTTGAAAAGTCTGGGGTCACGAACTTGGTGTTCGTGGGCCTAGACATATATTAGAAAAAACCTTAAAAAATTGAAAAAAAATATTTTCACCACCGTCCGACAGTGTCTGTGGCCACGGATAGGCCATTAGGGAGCCCAGACAGGCGGCGTTCTGGTGGTTCCTGGCGGGTTTTTTGGCTCAAATTTTATGGGTGTGTTCCTTGAAAGATTTTAGACATGTTAATGATCGAATTTTTTTAATTTAAAGCCGAATTTAACACGAAACTTGATGCACAAGTTAATAGATGGAAACGAAGAAAAACGTTAATTCAGGAGATGGAACAGTTCGGTTTGATCTTAAATTTTGACAGAGAGTAACTAGATTCAAAGGGAGTTATAAAAACTACTTTTAACCTTATATGTCTTCAGAATTGAGGTGATCTTTCACGTCGGGAATCTTTGGGAGCCTCGTTGGTGGTGGACTCGAAAGGATTTCAACCCGGGCTTCTGACTCATTGTTCTTGATGTTCTTCACGTTTTAGTTGTGTTTTGGTGGGGGTTTGATGAATGTTGATGTTGTGGGAGTCGGAAAAAGTGTTTAGATGGTGATTTTGGAAGGCTTTGATGTGATTTCGTTGCTCGGGTGTTGAAAAACGTGAGAGAGTTGAGATGGTTGTGAGTTCTGATTGCCTAGGGTTCTTGTTGCTGTGTTTTTCTCAGGGGTTGAGGTCTCTTATATAGGCATCATTAAAGATAGAGTAAACTCGGTAAAACCGAAGTTTACCAAGATTTGGACAAGTAACTTATGGAATGAGTTTGGCTATGAAACTTTAACCATGTGTAGAGGAAGATATTTCTGATTTTTAAGGAGAATCTAGAACTTTCGGATAATGGAATATTTTTAAATTCAATTTCTCGTCAGGTTCAATCAAAATACTAGGAAATTATTGGAAATTCAAAAACTCAAAATTCTAAGACCATTATCCTCTAAATGTCATCCTCTATAATGTATTATAATTTCAAAGCATCCGAGTTTATTTGAGTTGTTTTCGGAGGAGAGAAAGCTTACGAGGTGGCTTAGGAGCCCTAAAATTAATGAAAAACACCCCTTGAGATGACTAACTTATCACTAACACTCCGGAACACGCCGATCGAACCGGGATTCCTCAT
Organism: Limonium bicolor; assembly: GCA_023374045.1. Lineage (NCBI taxonomy): Eukaryota > Viridiplantae > Streptophyta > Magnoliopsida > Caryophyllales > Plumbaginaceae > Limonium > Limonium bicolor. The sequence continues at coordinate 11,152,622 of CM041781.1, read as the reverse complement.
CATTTGACTAGAATACCTTTTGGTAAATGATTTTATGTTTCCTTGTTAAAAATATGAGACTATTAGTGTGATTGTTTGACTTGGGTTCACTGGGGACTTTGGAAATGATTCTTGGATGAAAAGAAGGAAAGGATTAAAGACAAGGTACTCCTTTGATCAAATTTTTAGCCCGAAACAAGCCTCGTCAATTTGGTAATAAGTCCTTGGGGTGATTCATCATCCATCTACCTAAAGTATTTTGAGCTAGGATAGAAGACCCAACACTATTACATAGTTGGAGAGAAAAGTCAGACATGATAAAAAAGAAAGAAAGTTAATGCTTGTTTAGAAGGTAATAAAATTTCTTAATTTCAAATGCAAATTGAAAATTCTTTCTTGATTATGAGTACTTGGCGATGAAAAGGTAATATGGCATATGACATTACTTTTTACCCCTTGTCGTCCATGGATTGTGGAAAGTTAATTGGAGATTAGTCCCTGAGTGAAAATTGAGTCAAGTGGTTGTGCTATGTGTCTTAGGCTTCTGAAAAGTATTTCTCAATTCACTTTTCATTAATATCTACAGCGTGCTATTGATAGTTATGCTGAGGCTAATAAGGTGAGTCTTTTCGCCATTTTGGAAACTCGTATTCGGGAGAATAAATTTGATTCTATTGCTAGTTGGTGGAAGAGGAAGTGGAATGGGATTTTGAATGTGGTTTTGGATAAGAATTATAGAATTTTGTTACTGTGGGATGAGAATATATGGGAGGTGCAGTGCGGGGTTATGAGCAGTCAACTGATTCACTGTAAAGTCTCGTTTAAGGATGGGGCCTGTTCCTTTGGGTTATCAGTTGTATATGCTGCTAATAAAGCTGATGATAGAGTAAATCTGTGGGAAGATTTGAAGATAGTGGGTCTGCGAGTGCAGGATCCATGGATTGTGTTGGGTGATTTTAATTGCACGTTAAAGCTTGGGGAAAAATTTGTGGGAAATAGTGTGGTTGATGATTCTAATTCTCAGTTGTGAATTGCATTGACAATATTGACGTTCAGGATTTAAAGTTTGCTGGTGCTCATTTCACGTGGACAAATAAACAGGATGATTGTTTGGCTAGAATCTGGTGTAAATTGGATAGGGCTATGGTGAATAATAGCTGGTTGTCTCAGTTTCCAGAATCGGGTGCAGAATGTTGTCCTCCTGACATATCTGATCATTCTCCGATTTTGGTTAGGTTGGATAATGATAACAGAAGAGTTCCAGCTAGGTTTTGTTTTCGGAATGTCTGGGTAACTGATGAGAATTACTTGGAGATTGTTAGGGCTGGTTGGGCAGAGAGGGTTGATGGTTGCCCCATGTACAAAGTTGTTCAAAGAATGAAGTCTATTAAGGCTTCTTTAAAAGGTCTGAATAAGGGGAAGTATTCTTAGTTAAGGGAGAAAATGGAAGTCAGTAGGAAGAAGCTACATGCTATCCAAGAGCGGCTGATTAGTGAGCCTTTTAATAGAAGTTTAATAGATTTGAAGAATAAGCAGATTGAGGAGTATAATTTGTCGTTGAGTTTGTTAAACACTCAAGTGGTTCAGCAAGCTAAGGTGGACTGGTTATAAATGGGAGATGAATCGAGCGCTTACTTCTATAGGATTATGAACTATAGGAGGAATAAGGCTAGGATTCATGTTATGTATGATGATCAGGGAAACAGACTTACTGATGGGGAGCAGATTTCTATGCATATTGTGCAATTTTTCTCTAATCTGTTGGGTAAGAAAATGGATGGCAGGAGACCTTGTGACCAGAATGTGTTTCTGGGAGGTGATATTATGTCCTAGGATTTGAATGTTAGGCTTATTGAGATAGTTTCTGAGAAAGAGATTTGGGATGCTCTTAAAATCTATAAAGAAGACGAAGGCTCCGGACCCAGATGGTTTTAACTCACTGTTTTTCAAGTCTGCTTGGCCTATTCTTGGAAAAGATGTCATCACGGCTATCAAAGACTTCTTTCTGATGGGTAAGCTACTTAAACAAGTGAATACTACTCTCATTACACTTGTTCCTAAAGTTGCAAATCCCAGTCTAGTTACAGACTTAAGACCCATTGCATGTTGTAATGTGTTGTATAAAATCATCTCGAAGGTGCTAGCTGCTAGATTGAGATTTGTTCTCCCTGAAATTGTTAGTGATTGTCAGGGTGCTTTCATTCAGGGCAGAAGTATTGCTCATAATATTCTGCTGTGTCAGGAGGTTATTCATGGGTATAAGAGGAAGAATATCTCACCTAGATGTGCTTTTAAGGTGGATATTCATAAGGCCTATGATAGCGTGAGTTGGGAGTTTCTTGAGGAAGCTCTGCGGGGGTGTGGTTTTCAGAAGCGATTTATATCATGGGTTATGTGTTGTGTGTCATCTCCAGTTTATTCAGTTCTGATAAATGGCCAAAGTAGGGTTTTTTTCAAGGGGGAAAGGGATCTCAGGCAGGGTGACCCCCTTTCTCCTCTTCTCTTTGTTATATGCATGGAGTATTTAAGCAGGGCATTGGATAAGGTCAGGTTTAATCCTAATTTCAATTACCATCCGAAGTGTGGTAAATCAGGTTTGAACCATCTGTGTTTTGCGGACGATTTGATGATTTTTTGTAGAGGAGATGTTGGGTCATAGTATATTAAAGGAGATTCTGGATAAATTCTCTCACACGTCTGGTTTGAATATTAGTTTGCTGAAATGCAAAGTTTTTTTGGAGGAGTCCAGGATGGAGAGAAGAGGAAAATTCTGGATGTTTTGGAGTTTGAGGAAGGTATTCTTCCTGTCAAATACCTGGGGCTTCCCTTGTCTACTCATAGGCTGGAAAATACAGATTTTGCTGCTCTAATCAACAAAATTACTGCTCGCATATCCCACTGGGCTACAAGGAAACTTAGTTATGCTGGTAGATTACAACTTGTGTATAGTACATTGATTAGTATCCAGAGATTCTGGGCTAATGTTTTTCTATTCCCTAAGTATGTAGTGCAGTAGATTGTGAGGAAGTGCAAAAGTTTTTTTGGAGTAGACTAGATAACGGCAGAAAAGCTCCAGTTTCTTGGAGCATTGTTTGTAGACCGAAAAGAAATGGTGGCTTGGGTATTAAAGAAATTCTATCTTGGAATAAAGCTGCTACTTTATGCACTCTGTTAAGATTGGATATCATGGGAACAGAGAAATCAGCTTTGGTGAGATGGTATAAGGATTATCTGTTGAAGGAAGATAACATCTGGAGTGAAATTAAAGGGAGTCATGCTTTTTGGTGGAGGAATTTCCTGAAAATCAGAGATGAAGTAGTTCGACTGAACTACCGAACTGAGTTGGAAAACTGGATTGAGGTACATGGTACTATTAGTATTCGTAATGTCTATGAAATTATTTATCCTTTACCGCCTGATGATGGTTGGGATTTAATTTTGTGGACTAACTACTGCACTCCTCATGCCTCTTTCATTTGGTGGTTGGCTTGTCATAATAGATTGGCAAGTAAAGATAGACTGCGGAAGTGGGAACTGAATGTTAGTGCTGATTGTATTTTTTGTGGGCAACCAGAATCTCGTGATCATTTATTTTTTTATTGTAAGTTTAGTAAGTTGGTGTTCATGGAAGTGCTGCATAAGTGGCTTGGGTGTAAACTCCTGCTCGGTTTTCTGACTGTATGGCATGTTTGTGGAATGCGAGAAGGAGGAGTTCCCTGGTTTATAAATTGCGTTGTGCTGCTGTGTGAGTGTCCATTTACCAGATTTGGAAGTTGCGGAATGATGTTCTCTTTAATGAGAAAGTTCCTGATTGGAGACAAAGTGTTATACTGATTAAATGGGAACTTAAAATGAGATGGGGGAGATTTAAGTTTCCGTTAATAGGAAGAACTATAGGATTTGCAAAAGTTTTGACATTCTTGATCTATTGAGTAAATAGTCGATGGGTTTCCTGCAGCTTGTTGTAAGATTTAGATTTTGATATTTAGGGTGTAAATTTGGTGATCATTTATAATACAACTTATCTTCTTTCAAAAAAAAAATTACAGTGTGGATCATCATTCTTTGTGATTGTTTTTCATTATTAGATCTCCTTGTGCATGGTTCTAAGATGATAACTCCCCGTTGTAAGATTTTAGTATATTTATGTTGCAGTGTTTGCTTGAGGAAAAAAAGGATTAAGGGTGGGAAAGTTGATAAGTCAGGAATTTGCCTAAGTTATGAGGCTAATTCATGCTTAATTATCTACGTTTTGACTTTGAATTCCCTCATTATTGTCTTATTTATGCTTTATTGTTATATTTGTCTTCTATGATTGGTTTGTTGATTTTTCAGGGTTAAGCACTCAAGAAAATGCTTAAACGAAGTCTTTAGAACTTGATTAAACCAATGGAAGTCAAAACAGGAGTCAAATGGTGATTGTTGAAGGAAAAAGAGTTAATTTACAAGTGGTCCGGGTTTTAGTCCTTGATACATACCCGGACCAGCTCCTCAGTAAACAATCTATCAAGTTTTTAAGGTGGTTTGGGTATGTGTCCTAGATTAGAAAACCACCCAATCCGTGTGACATTCTGCCTACTTAAGTAAGAGGTGGTTCGGGTTTGTGTGCTGAATATAAACCTGGACCACACCTAGAAAGTACCGAGTGACGTGTTTCATATACGATCCTGGAATATACACTGAATATAAATCCAGACCATTGCAGAATAGGACGGAATATCTCCGTAAGATATTAAAAAGAAGAAGATAAAAAATAATGAAGGAGATTGTTATCATTACGATGGAATTCAGCACCGTGAGGGGTTAATTAGGCACTAGTTAGGGCTTTTGACTATTATTCATTATTCTTGCAACTTTTGACTTTAGAAGGAGAGAAAGTTTTGTGGATTTTGACAGTTTTAGTGGGAGATTGAGCAGATTACAAATTCGAGACAGAAACTTCAACACATAGTCTTCAATAAGAGTTTCTTCTTGTTCTACCTTTTTAATACTATTCTTTATAAACTTTTACATTGTTATCATGTCTATGGCTGAGTAGTACTTTTGAATTCTGGTTTGCTATGTAATCCGAATTCAAGGTTCCATTATCTTTGTGAATTTACCAGTTTTAATCAGATTAAAGTACTTGTTCTTTGTTCATATTTATTCTCTAATGATCTGGCTAATTATTGAAGTTTATTAGTTTGTTTGCTTACAAGTGAGAAGTGTGACATTCATTAGACTACAGGAACAATACCAATTAGTTTAGAGACGTCAATTCCTCCAAAACACTAACTGATTATCAAACTAGATCGTTCTTAAATTTGTTAGCAATTAGGAAATTCATAACGAGAGTTAGGTTTTGGTAATTATTAATTAGATTTCACTGAGTGGGAGACTGAATTTGGAATAGTTTGATCTGAGATTTAATTTAGAATTTGGTAAACACATTGAGAAGGGAACCGAGGATTTATGAGGAGTAGTAAACCGGAATTTCTCTCACAATTATCAAGAAAATCAATACTTTCCTTTTTGCAGTCACTATTTTTGTTTGTTCATATTTATTTTATTTAATGTTAGAGTTAGAAAGTCAACAATTAACCCCCCCCCCCCAAATTTCTGTTATTTGTTTTCATCAGTTTAATATTTAGTTTTATATTTAGATTAAACTAGACACCGTCTCCTTGGTTTAATAACCTTAGGGAATATCTTAGGAAAACTTGCTACAAAAGACTGGTATACTTGTCGTATTAAGTTTTACCCCAACACATATTTGAACATTTGATATCGTTTGTCATATGGTTCCCTAGATGGAAACTGCACCTTGAATTTTGGCCAAGCTGGTGCAAAATAGATGTAATTTGATTGCTTTTGCTCTATTTGGTTGGTTTGGAAATGTGTGGTCCTCGTTTGTAACATGATTTGCTAGCTAAAAAGGGTTGTTGTTGATCAGGAACTGAATATCTCATGATGAGATGATAAAAAATTCCCATAAAAATGGAGTAATGTCAAACACCTTATCGTTTATGTTAGCTGACAGAATTAAAACTTGTAACGGCCACCTTCACATTCATATTACCTTAATGATCTTGGCCTGATTTTAAATTCAAAGATAAGAACAGAACATACAAAAGGCTAGTGCTATAGTAGCTGTTGCGGTAGTCGCGGTAGTTTACGGTTTTATTAGTTTAGTTATAATTTCAGAAAGCGATGGTTGTAAGTCTATACTAGCCCACTCAGCGATGATGAGGACAAATTACTCTGAGTTGAATAGTCTCGAAAAAACCACCTAGTGATGATGAGGCTAAAATTACTATGAGTTGATTTCCTGAAAAACAATTTGTTTGGTGTTGTTGCAGTTCGCGATTTGATGTACAACCATCAATGGCGGGCCAGCGGTAACCAGACAAGAATACACATCAATGGCGGGCAGTGGCAATCAGTCAAAATGAACAACGAGCATTATGTACATCAATAGGGTTGTAGGTATCTATAGTCAGTTGTACAATCTTTAATTTCAAACTTTAACAAGTATTGAATGTATAAAATGTTGTCTGGTTATAATTGTTGTCAATATATGACTAGTATAATAGATGTTGATATTTCTTGCGTTTTGGAATCTCATTAATCGGCTTATCAAACGCACCCCTAAGAGCACAACATACATATATTGTTACCTTTCATATGTCTAGTATATATAATAGACATAAAATGGAAACTCTTTAGTATTAATTACGCTAAATGAAATCAAGAAAAAAAAAGGGTAAAGAAATGGATGATGGTGGCAATGTCACATGGGACAATGAAAGAACCATCCTGATGGCAAGATTGGAAGAAGCTGAAGAAAGGTACTACTGGGTTAGGGTTCAACAATGATTTATGGAATGTTGATGCTAATGAGGAGTGGTAGGCAGCCACACTAGCGGTAACGAAACAAAAATAATTAGCATTGCCACTAGGTTTTTTCTATATGGAATACTAATAATTTGCATTTTTAGGAGGATATTTAGTTACAGCGTTCAAGACTCGGGGGTTCATTCTGAAGGAGGAATATCATCTCCAGCTGGTGTTCGGCGACGCTAAGCTGAAAGGAACAAACAAGTTTTATACTAGTTCTCGCCCTACATCAAAGGTTGGCGATGCTGACGGCTCACTAGACGGTTATCGTCCACACTTCCATATGGACAGCTATGATGGCAATCATCCATCACCATGCAAGGGAGTGATTAACCTTGAGATGACTTTGTTCCCATGGCAGCGTACGAGGACACTGATTCTTCAAATCATACAGGGTCGACACACTGCTCTCGTTTAGGAAAGAGATCCTCCGACTCGGATGACTCTTCTGATTGTAAGAAGAGAAAGAAGCTTATGAAGAAGAAGCAAGAGGCAAGGCAGCTAGACGCCATCACTGAGGGAATACCAGCTACTCGTGTTAGGATTGATCGCACGAACGAGTTGATGGAGACATTAGCAAAGCAAGTAGTAGCTAATAACAACAGCCATGGGACCGAGCAGGGGCGTAGCCAAGGTGGTGACCCCATTTTTCAAAGAAATTACAGATTCTTATATATATATATAATAATAAGACTTATATATAGTATAATGATCTCATATATTATCAAATTGTTGGTGGGTGTAGTGGTAAGGGATATAAGTAATAAGCGAGTAGTCCTAGGTTTGAATCCAGCTATAATCAAATATTTTGAATTTTTTTCCTTCTAGTGACCCACATTATTTATATTCTGGCTCCGCCACTGGGATCGAGGACGATGGCGTGTCAGCTCTGGATTTTCCTAGGTATGACTCTTAGCTACATTCAGGTGCCATAGTGGTCATGGACAATCAGAGTAGTGCGAACTTGTTGAGAAGCGTTGCTTTTTAAATTCTAATGTATGGAACTTATTATACACACTTATGAATTTAACTGTTTACAATACATATATTGCAATGAACATGGCTGACGAAGATTTCAGTGACCGGCTAATGAACAATCCTAAACCTTTTTTAGAATTTTCCACTACAATTAAGGAAACAAAACCCGTGCCCAAAACATGATTGATGGAGCTACATTGCTACTAGCATCACGTCAAGGTAATATTCCCCTTCTGATTTCTATGCACAACAACGAATTCAACAAAGAGATGTGGGAAAACACGTTGTTTATGAGCAACCTAAAAAAATTAACGTGTTATAGATGGACAAGAATGCGTTCCTACGGTTGCACGAGCAGTTAGAAGTTAAGTATGGTTAATACCTACTTCAAACGTGAGTGTTCAGGTTGACGTTATGTTGTTCTTGTACATATTGGGACACAAAGCGTCAAACAAAGAGGCTTGCAAAAGATTCAGCCTTAGTCCCTAAACCGTTGGTCATCACTTTAAGAAGGTTTTGAGATTGATGTGGACATTCAGACGTGACTACATTAAGCCGAACGAAAAACAATGACAAAGATTCTTCAAACCTACCTGGAGACTCTCATTACGACATGTACTTCAAGGTATAACACTTCTCACCTCATTATGTTAGATGTTTTGTTTCAATCACCAATTAAATGTTTATACGTCAGTGTTTCTTCATACGTAGGATGACAATGGAGTGTTGGATGGCACACACATTGACATCGTTATTCCAGGACCATAGTAGTTGGAGTACCATGGTAGGAGTGGTACCCTTACAATAAAAGCACAAAGGGTGTGTGACTTCAACATGTTATTCACGTATGTGGTTACTGGATGTGAGGGTTCGATCTATGATGCACACGTTCTTCATAACGCATGAGAAAAGCCTGAATTAACCTTTCTCGAGCACCAACTGGTACAACTGTTTGATTGTTTGTATAACATGCAGACTCTTGTTTACAGATGACTAATATTAACTACTAATAATAGGAAAATATTATTTAGGGGATAAGAGATAGACAAACTGTAATGGTGTGATGGCACCATATTTCATCGAGCCGCCGAAACATCAATAGACAGAAGGAGACCCATGTTATGGAGACTGTACTTTAACCTAGAACACTCATTGTTATGGAGTGTCACTAAAATATGTTATTGAGTGCTAAAGAAATGGCAAATACTGGATAAGGTACCACATTACGATGTGAATGACTAGAGTCAGATGTTAGTATGTGTTTTGTGTTGCACAACTAAGTGATGTTGAACAAAGAAGATTCGGGCAACTCAACCAGTCCTGATGAAGTAGAACTCGTAGTCAACTTCTTAGGCTAGAGAAGAGGAGCATGTCCTATAAAATGACCCAGATGAGATAGCATAGCAGATCCATTAGCATGAAAAATCTACATGATCAGATTGCTGATGCTATTTATGCTAATATTAGATGTTGATTATTGATCAACCAGTAGTTTATGTTATTTTTACTTTTGGTGTACTGTTTTTTCAAGATTTGGGTACGTATAGACCTTTGGTGGCGACAAAATATTTATCTTGCAATAGTTGTTAGTGGTTACTTAATTCATTTATTTAACAAATATCATTTCAACTATAAAGCCTATATGGGGTGCCTCACTGCCAACCAACAATTTTCAAAAATAGCTACAAATATGTCGGCATAAAACAGCCAGCATATTATGCTACAAAATAGCCTGACAAAAAAGCTACCAGCATGTGCTACAAAACATCCATGTTGAACATGATGTCTTCTAGCGTAGGAAACTTTAAGTGAATTCATTAAAAGTTCATAAGTACGTCTCCTTTTTTATAGGAAAAGTAAACAATTTCTTTTCTCTCTGTCCTAGCTGTCAAAAAATACATGCTGGTAAGCTCAAGAATAGGTCTTTTTTACTATAAAGTTCCCAATCTGATAATCAATATTTCTAGAAAAAGAAAGCTCTCATTCCTCCCAACATAAGAAACTAGAAGGAAAAGATTATCCTATTCATGAATTAGAATTCATAGGATTAGGCTGATCCTCTTCCTCTTCGTGGCATGTTGTCATTCTTTTTCCAAAAGAGGGAATGAATCAATCTATGACAAAGGGGTAAGGTGAATTATTATCTTGTTTTGTGCATAAAGGTGAAATACAAAAATCAACCTTGTCATTCTATCTCAGTGCTAACAAACCAATTAGAATTTATTAACTAGATCAAATCAAAGCCAAAGGCCAGCTTCTAACACCCGTTATGAGCAATTGTCTAACAACCTATTTTTCAAGTCATCTGGATTTGAAAACTAGCCACTTTAAGTTACTTTCCTCACTTTGGCTTAAAAGTGAAAAATACTCCCGCACTCAAAGAACTTTGAACGTGATGTCCTCATCACAAGCCTAACATCCAAATCCCATCGACCTCCTCGGTAGGTGTCGGGTTGTAACGTATAATTTCCTGAAAAAAAAACTCAGGAAGACACGCAGCGGAAAACACTTAGAAACATTCAAGCAACACTCGGCACCAAGCAAACACACATGCGCACAGAAACATTGAACACATGCATTCAAGCAAACAAGCATTCGCATACTAACGACGCCAAGCACTTAGCTTGACATGCCCTAGGGAAATTACCCCAGGGCCCCGGCGATGCTGCGCTATGCCAGCATGCCGGAATGCGCCACTCATAACCACAAGGATGAGAGTGGACTTATACCACCCTTGTTAAATAAGTTCTCCGGCCATCCCAATTCCCTCAACTTCAAGCGTCAAGGTCAAAGGGGATCTGCGCACCACTTGCACTCCTGCCCAAGTGCGCAGCCCAAGTACAAGTAATGCCAGTGCTCGGGAGACCACGAGGTTCACCCACACAGCTAGTGCAAGCACCGATGACCGGAGGGTGAGGGCATCGGGCGAATACCAAACACTTATCTCCACCCAAATCCAACTCATCCCTGCGTGAGCCACAAAGGCTCTAACGATGTGCCGCCCACACATCGGGTAAGGATAACCAGGGACAAATTGAGTTGATGCCACCAGTTCTCGGCATCTGGGTAACAGAAGCTCGCACCCTTAGTTCCAAAGCTCCATCCCCAATGGGGCCCCTCAACTACCTGCACACCTGCAAGTTAGCATAAAGGCGTATACGGAGAGAGATCGAGTCATCGCAACGCAGGTACAAAAGGGCTACTTCTTTTATTGATGAAGATATGATAAGTGTAAAACATATAGAGTTATTAAGGTTTAATCACCTTATAATTTGCAGCATTTTTAGTAATGTTCTCACTTATCTTGGGTTTTCCCTATAATTATGTTGTTATATTAACTGATGTATTATATGTGTTAAAATGTAGGAAAATGCCAAATAAACACATATATTAAAAGGGATTAAAAAGCGAGAAGCACGCACAGTGGCGTGTCCGCCCTGTGTGTCCGCGTGAGACACCACATGGAACAAGGCGGACGAGTCTAAGGCAGAGGACCGCGCGGACAAGAAGGACCACACAGGTGACCGCGTCGGATTAAGGCGGACACTTAGGCGGACAACACACATGTCCGCATGGATTCAGGCGGACAGGGAAGCGGACAGCCACGCGGACGTGACTAAAAATCAACGCGCGCCAGTTTTCTTCTTCGCCCGTCGACTTGCTTCTGCCATATCCATCTACTCCGCACCGCCTACCTTAATTTCCTCACGCGTCTTCAGCTCTGTCCCCTGCAATTAATGAGCAATCAATGCTCTTCCACTCCAGATCTGCCTCTTCCCTTCCTCTATATAAACACACGTACCTTCTGCTTTCATGAACACATCCACCACCCAAACAATCCATCATCAATCCACTTCACCACACATCACACGTCCATCCCATTTCTCTTCTCCCGTCTTCTCCATTTTATTTATTTTACATTCCACAATATCCACCTCTAGTCCTACGTATACAAAATAGCAGAACGAATGCAGGAGTGACTACAGATGATTTCTACTACTCTTGTTTTGTTTATCTATTTAATATGTTAGGCTAGAATATTTATACTCTGGGAATGGTTATTATGTGTTTTGTATTAATTATGCAATATTTTTACTGGTTTTATTTAAATACAGTCTGTTACGATTAAAGCTTATCTCTCGCCTTTTTAATAATGTCATGAGTTTATTAAATTGCTTGCTAAGTCTATTTTGATCAGACCGGTGATAAATAGATAGGTTAATTAAGCCGTAAATCTGGAGAAAGCTTATTATGATTTAATAAGTTAGTATTTTCAGATGCAAATATAATTTCTCATATCTAAACCGTCCGTTTACATGTGTTATGCTTGAACCTGGATTAGAACCTTGTATTTTCTGGTAAACGAGTTCTTTTGAGTCTATGACTTAGACCTTAAGATAATAAGAGGAATTTTGCCAAACAATTATAATTAAACTAGTAGACCTAGCATAATTAAGCATATATATTAACCTGAACCAGAGTCCCGTTTAGTTTATCTGTTAACTTAGTTTATTTTATCTTTCCTTTTTATTTATAAAAACAAGTCAATTAATCATCCCTTTCTGTGACACGCTTAGGTACTATAATATTCACCTTAGTCCCACGGTTCGATATTCGGTCGCTTACATTTCACTATACTACCACGACCAGGATTTGTATGCAGCCCGACGTTTATTTTGAGTTTTAATTCCTTTCTTTTTTTTTATTTTTACACCAGTTTAACCACTCAGATATACACGTCTGCAAAATGGCGCCGTTGCGGGGACTAGATTTATTCTAGTTCCTAAGCCCCGGATTATTCACCTGTTAAATATAAATATTTTGTTCTCTTATTTCTGTTAATATTATGTCCATAATATTTTGTCTATTGTTTATATTAATTTTCTACTATATTTTGTTTATATTATTATATTTGTTATTTAATTTAACTTCTAACATTTAATTCTAACTACTAACATTTTAATTTATGTACACTAATTCCTAACGTTTTTAATTCTGTCAACTAATTACTAACATTTAATTTTCTGTAAATTAACTACTAACTTTTAATTTCTAGCAATCTAATTACTAACTTTTAATTTTATGTCATCTAACTACTAACTTATAATTTTATGACATATTTATTTTGTGGTTGTTTAATAAAAAAGAATCACAGGCTAAGTCCGCAAGCAAACGGAAGCTGTGTCCGCCCCAGTCCATGCGGACTCCCACGCGGTCTGAAATAGCCGCGTCCGCCTAGCTCTACGCGGTCGTCCACGCGGACGCCACTGAGGACCGCTACTCCATGCGGGCACACTTGTCCGCCCAGCTGTCCGCCCAACGCGACAGGACGCCCACGCGGACGTGTCTCGATTCAGAAAAAAAAAAGAGCTCGACGCCGCGTTTCAATTCTTGTTCTTCCCCAATTCTCAGAACTCAACCCGAAGACGACGAAGAGAAGAAGCAGCTCGCGCGACTCCAGCCCCATCCTCAATTGCTCAAACTCCTTCAATTCTCCATCGAATAACGCAAGGTTAGTACCGAAATCTTCGTTTTTCCATTCTCTACGTTTCTGTAGCTTCAAATCCACAAATGATGAACTACACTAGGAGAAATTAGGGACTGAATTTTCGAAACCCTAGGTCGACGGGTTCGAAAATTTCGAACATATATTGCGATTATGTCCTCAAATTCCTCTGCTATAATCATATTATACATACACAAGGTTAAATCTACAGTTATTACACTTAAAATTGGAGTTTATGATGAATTCACATTTAGGTAGTATGATTTACGAGAGCAATATAGTTAAAAATTGCAATTTTCCTCAAAAGACATAATACCTTGTTGTTATTAACCGAATAATTTATGATTATAGGATGTTATATGTGGATTTGTGTGATAATGGTATTGAATTACCTAGATTTTGACTGAATTTAATTGTGGAGAATCGAAGATTTTTAGGGGAGGTTCTGTCGAATTTTCGATAGAATTTGTTTTGTTATATATTTTTTTGTATATTTCATACTATTTGTTCTACTTGTTTTCTATTTTTGCAAATTTACTAAGTTGTTTATGTCAAATATTAATGCTCTGTTTGATATTAATTTTTATGTTGTTATTATTTGTCAATTTTTATGTTGTTGTTTATTGATTTTTATGTTGTTGTTGTTTATTGATTTTATGTTTTTGTTGATATTAATTTTCATGTTATTATTACTCTGTTTAATATTAAATATTAATTGTTATGCTGTTAATATTTGTTTACTTTCAATTTCCAAATTATTAGTATGCCGCCTCGTATGCGCGGTGGTCTTTCTGGTTCTGCTAGGGGCAACTGCCCCGGTGCATCTTCTTCTGCACCTCCTCGTCATCCGGATCTTCGGGATGACGGTTTCATCTCGGCAGAGGCTCGTGCCTGGTACGATCTAGGCAAAGATTTTGTGATGGAGAGGCGATTTGCGCCTGAGGTGCTAGAGGCTACAGGGGTGGACACCCTGTTTGCCAGATTTGGACTTTCGCGGGTCCTAAAGATAGGTGGGGGACTCTTTTGTGCAGAGCTGGTTAGAGAGTTCTATGCGAATGCCCAGGCGGGCAATCTGAGCATTACCTGAAATACCCTAGACATTAAAACGCATAAAATCATAATGCGTTTTATAATTCGGACATAAAGTAACGTACGAGCAATTAAATCTAATATATGTATATATGTACGAATACGAAAAATACACGTACGTAACGTTACGAAATTGTAACGTTGTAAATAAGTGACGGTAACGCCGCATAACCGTGTTACAAAAAATATAGAATCACATGAAATAATATATAGTCGTACATATATAAACAATCATGTATAACCTATACAAAAAAAGAGAGAAAGAAAAAAAAAGAGCAAAAATGTTCCCACTGAGTGTCAAACCCGAGACCTCCCGTACTTTCCCTAAACGTTTAAGGCCCCGTTCTCATTTCTCTGAGTGGGAATAATCTACCATAGATTATCTCATTTGACAACTGAACTTAATCTTTCAACAACGCTAGTTATACCAGCGTTCCAACATAATCTCCCTCTGGCATCTAGCTTGAGAACAGAGCCTAACCAGTTGAGCTAAGCTCGATTTCAGTAACTAGAAACCGCAAATTTAAACTAGTATCAAATTACGACGACGGTAACTAAAAGAAAACAAAAGAGAAGCAGACACGCACTCTCTATAGCATCGATTTCTCCTTCTTCCTCGATCAAGAACCAGACCGAACAAAAAAAAAAAACAACAAAAGCTAGAGAATCCAAACTCTCAGGCGACAGGAGGGTAGTTTATTCAAATGCCCATAACTTTCCTTGTAACTTGGGATCGCCTTGCTCCTTCCTGAGAGTCTCGCCTCGCTATCTCAGCCCCTGTAACGCACTAGAATCAAGAATTCTTTTTTTCTCAACAGAGCCAAGCTCGCTGTATCAAATTCTGAGGTTGAAACAGACAGGGAATTATGCTTGAATTTGAAGTGGGAGACCAACCACTGTCATGCGCATCCTGTCTGCTTCCGTGTCCAACTCTAAGGCACCTTTTAGTTTCAGTAACTAGTTAAGCATACTGCTGTTTCCTTTCTCCATGCCTCAGAGTTAGTGTTTTGCAAACTCCTACGCAACTGCCTTGTAGACTGAGATTCACCATCCATCACCAGCCCATATACAAAACACCCCCCTTCCACTTTCCTTGGTTACACCAGTTCTGCATGAGCAGGAACTCGTGGTAACTCTTGGTTTCTTCCACACGCAAGGTAATGTTGCTAACCTGCACTGTCCTTCTGTTTTCTCTCGACTCCTCTTGTTTCTGATCGAGAAGAATAACTCCACTTCTCTCATGTAGTAGTAGTCCCTTGGTAACCAGTGGCATTTTCCTCCAAAATATAGAGTGCTGATATAGAGCCAGTCTCCTGGTGTGAACTTCAATCTCAGGTAAATTTCAATCTGTTTTGTCTTGTTGTTTCAGTCAAAGGGGAAACTGACACGTTATTCCTGCATTCCCTCTTGTAAATCAGTGAACTCCAAAACTCTGAGTCCCTTTTCTGTTGGTCGAGTTGGAGCACAAGCTCTTGAAAACCTGAAGCCATAAACTCCAGAACCTACGAGGTGCAAAGACTGCAACCAGTCCCCTTCTCTTCTTTGTCTTGGTCATTTCAGTCAGGATTTCTTTTTCTATGATCCTGTCAAAACTAACTCCTAGGACTTCTCTCCAGTATTGTCGAGTGATCAAGTTGCTGAGAATCTCGCATCGTGCCAAGCAGCATCAGGGGAAAGTAGCTAAAACAAAGAGGTGAGCTGTCTATAAACTGAGCACACGATCAGAGAACAGAAACAACATTCCTAGAAAAACTGTTAACTATTTCAAAATCTGTAACATGTATATTCTGTGTATTAATCTTCAGAGGGGACGTAAGAACAACAGTTGCTTAGTAACTAATCTAAATACCTACTAACACCTCTACCTAAGTAGTAAACGGCCCTGTAGAGTCAAGGAAAACGGTTAGCATATTGAAATAAAGAAAGAAGAGAAGAGTGTAAGTACTGGACCTCGGTCTCTGAAATTTCTTAGCTTCAGTATAGGGGTGCATCTGTGGATTAGTAGCGCTGTTTTGGATTAGACTGAGTTCTAAAGCTTGGATAGAATTCCTGGCTACGTGAGTAATTAGGATGGGGAGAAGCTGGAAATCAATTTAGTGGGCAAACAGAATAACAGAAACTCAGTACATGTTTTTAGTTGCATTTCTTTCAGTCTCAGAATAACATAAGTTCCAGTGGAACGGTTAGTGTGCTCTAGATTACTTCTGAGTTTGAAAGCCTTGTTAAAACAGTTAAATACGCAGTCAAATAACTGGAAGGGGAGGTAGTGAAAACCCAGATTAAAGAACAAGAAGACAAAAAAAAACTGAAGAGGAAAGAAACTTAAGGCTCAAATATCCAACTCTTGGGTTCTGTATATTAACCTTTCAGAAGTTATGTAAAGATTGTAATGGCTTGATAATGAATCCAACATAGAGCTAATACACTTAATGGGATCTGTACACACTTGGGACAAAGCTAAGAATCAGTTAATGCTTTAAAACAGAAGTAGGAAGGTATGGTTTCACACATGGCTGTTATAGATTTCTGAAGAAAAAAAACAAAGAGAATCGTGTTCTGTAAAACCCATTTCCAGGGGTACTGTCAAGACTGTTTAAGCTTTGTTTTGGGTTTAAAAAATACCCAGCACACCTACCTAAGTAAGCCTAGAAAAGAAAAACAGAAAGTAACTTCAAGGGAGGAAAACAGTGAGAGAAAAGAAATGGAGCAGTTCATTTCTTTTGTTAGTTTCAGTTTCTGAGATTTCTTGGGGTTTTGTTTTGGGGCTAAAACACTGATTAGGACACCAGGTAATCGGGTAAACAATTCAGGAAAGAAATAAAAAGTTAGAGGAGTGAACTAGAAAGAAAAAAAAATGATGGAAGTGAAGATATCAGATTTCTGCTGTCTTTTACCGTATATGAATTCCATCAGTGAGTTTAATAAGATTGTCTGGGTAGGTTTGGGTTTAAAAACGTAGCCAAACAAGTGAATACTTTGAGATGAGTTGAAAGACAGGTTGGCAGTAACAAGAGAAATGAAAAGAAAGGAAAAGCTGAAGAGAGTTTATCTGTTACATTTCAGTTTCACCTCATTAGCAGTTTCTGATTTCTGCTTCCTAGGTTGCAGTTGTAGAAGTTCTGCAACTTCAGTTTACTGTCTGGGGTGGTGGTCTAAGAATGAAGAGGTAGTAACACACACAACTAAGTAGTTGAGCAAGTTGGGGAAAGCAGAAAAGAAACTGAAAGGGCAAAAAGGAAAGCAATAGCAGAAAAGATTTCATCAGTTTCAGTTTCCTGTAGGTTCTGTGAAACAGATATCTTTTTCAGAAGCATGGCCCTTATTGTCTTGAGCCTGTCTAGAGACTTGAACCTATATAAAACTCTTAACTAAAGGGTGAACTGATTGGGGAAATAGAAGTTAAGGTAAGGAACTAGAAGGAAAGGCAAAACAGAACCAAATGAGACCTCAGTTTTATCAGTTTTGAAGTAACTTCAGTCTCAGTTTTCACGTTTCTGTGTAATGAAACTTCAGAGACTTTTAACAGTGATCCCTTGGACCGGCTTTGGTTGGGGACTGGTCTAATACACCTAGCAATCTGGTAAGTAAGTTAGGGAAAACAATTGGAGTCAGATTAGTACATAAACAGAAAGGAAACAGAAGAAATTATCAAGTCAGGTTCCAGTCCCGATTTCTGTACAGAGGATTTAAGTGAGTGTTGTGTGGTGAAATTTGAGCTTAATTAGAGATTAAACACTTGACTGGGTAGACAAGTGCTTGGGAATAAATTGGGAGACAGAGTAACAACTAAAAAAGAAAAGGGGGTAAAGTAAAGGAAACCTGTTTCGTGCTTCAGTCTTTCTGAAAATGTTGTTTCTGTGTAACCTGGTGCAGAGAGCTGTAAAGGGGTTACATGGTGAGTTCTAGGAACTTAAAGATCCTGCCAATTCATATAACTAAGGGCGAGAAACGTTTTAGGAAAAAGGAAAGTCCAGAATCAGGAACAAAGGAAAGAAATGAAAGTGAGGATTTCAGAATTTATGTTTCAGTTTTGGGTAGATACTGCCCCTGTATAACGATCACAACAGGTCCTTGTGGATTAAAATGATTCACCTATTTACCTAAGGGGGGAAAACACAATAGAAAAGTTATATCTATGTTAGGTAAACTGTTACATAACTAACACTTAAGGTGCTCTAAAACATAGCTAAGGAAAAAGTACTTAGTCAACGTGTCAAACAAAGATATGAATATCCTAGGAGTGAGATGAGCCTAGGATTTATGCATGTGAAGTTCTAAGGCTTATTACAAACTAAGCATGTAACAACATACCTAGAGGAGTAACATACGATATAAAGTGTCGTCACATAAATAATAAACTGACACCTTGTTTGTAATTAACGCTAGGGCCGTAGCGAACTCCGACCGGGACTTCGAGTGTAAGAAACCCGTGCTTTCGAATAAGGTATGGACATGTGTGGTTCGTATGTTGCCGTGTTACACGGCTTGTGTGCTGTGTGCTTTGTTTGACAATGACTCTAAGACTAAAGCATGAATTGGATTGCTTCTTGTGGCTTACTTATGTTGTTATATATATCCTTGTGGCATATTACTTGCGCGCACACAGTAGTTTAGTCCCTTTCTCGTTTATGGAACTCGAGATGAACCACAACGAACTATGAAAACAAAGAAAAACTCTATAAGGGGAACTCCTCTCTAAACCATTGAGGACTACCATGACACCCACTATGGTGTCTATTTATTAATGTTAATGAAGAGCAAGTCTCCTTTGGTGAGACATGACGAACCACGTAAACAAAACAAAAGAACTATACAAAGAGACAAATCCTCTCTAACTTTAGAGGACCACTAATGACACCCACTATGGTGTCGAGATTATAATGATAATGAAATGAAAAGTACCAACTGTGGAACATGAGGATAACCCGGGAAGACGACATCTCGGGCCGCGCGGTATGGAATATTCGGGAGTTGGTATCTGCATCAGATCCTTCGCCCTTCTGTGTGGAGCACATCCCGGAGTCCAGAGGTGACTTCCGCTTCCTTGACCCTGGGTGTCGGGAATGGGGGAGTGACAAGTTGGTGAAGCACATCCCGAAGTCCAGAGGTGACTTCCGCTTCCTTGACCCTGGGGGTCGGGAATGGGGGAGTGACAAATTGGTGAAGCTTATCCTGGAGTCTAGAGGTGACTTCCGCTTCCTTGACCCTGGGTGTCGGGAATGGGGGACTAGCTATGGAGGAGACGTCCTCCAACGTGCGGTGATAAAAGAATTCACAAATAATCCTTAAAGAAACAAGGAACGATTAGCACCTACATAATGAAGTCTCGGGATCTAATCTATATCCCCTGACTCGGTGCCAGAGAATAAAGGAAAACTTGTGTAATGAGACCAAGCCAACAAGAGAAAGTCACAAATGTGACCCTTTAAGAAACAAGGTATGAATAGCACCTACATAGCAAAGTCTCGGGATCTAACCTATATCCCCTGACTCGGTGCAAGAGAAGAAATGAAAACATATGTAATGAGAGCAAGAAAACAATACGCAATCTCTTGAATGATCCCATAGCGAGGATCGACGGTATAATGTACCTACGCACACGTCCTATAATTACCTGATTGTTGTTGCTACATTAGCAGCTTATTGTGCTTGGTTGCTTATTGACATTGCTATGCTACTTGCAAGTTGTGCTTGGTTGCTTACTGATATTGCTATACTACCGATGAGTGTGTGTATGATATCATGATGTGCTGATGTGTGCTTTACTGCTTTATCATAGTATGTAAAATTGACTTAATAATATTCGACCAATTAGTCGTGTGGCCCGGTAACATACGGGCTTCACACGTTCATACGGCATAGTTTTGCTGAGTCCTTTATTTTTACAGGTATGGATCTGGACGATGGCGGAGAGTAGGCAAGTGACTACCATGGGGGTAGTCCACATGGCAAGACTTTTAGTAGTATGCTTTTAATGTATGGGTTGTACATTCGGTTTGGTTGTTGGAGTAAGAACTTATGTTGTAGACTCTCGGTACTCGGTTGTATCTTTTGTATTGTGTTGGACTTGGACTTCCAGTCATTCAGACCGTAACTTGGTGTAAGTAGAGTGGTCGGGTCAACCACGTGGGTGGTTGGCGTCTGTAGCACCCGAATAGAGTTCGAAACCGCTGCGTAGACTTCTCCTGCTAACTTAGGCGCGTCGTTTAATGTTGATCGTTATTCGGGGGGTTAGGTTACATTACCTCTTTCGTACGCCATCACCCCGTTGAGATCACACCGGCGACATTCTCATTTGTCCTACAGATCCCGTTAATCCTGACGATTTCCGAGGATTCACAGAGGATCACATGCATAGGTCGAAGTCGAGGTGGCTTCAGGATGTAGGTCGGAGGACCCGACATCGAGGGGAGGAGGACAAGGATGTCCTCCCTTTCACGAGTTTCCTCACACTGCAGCAGAGGCTTCTCCTGGAGATCCTCAGTCATCAGATTCGCCCATATGGCGCGCACGTGCTTCTGATGAGGATTGTGCTTTATTAGACTACTTCCTCTCTCCATCTCCACCTACTCAGCGCATCTCCCTCAGCCACATCATGTTCGGCCAGCTCCATAAGGTGTCTCCTATCTGAGGACGAAGAGAAGAAAGATCACTCCTATTTTCCCTTCTCCATCTGGTACCACCTTTTCAATGTCCTCCCAGTAGAGGTCAACGAGGTTTAGAGCTCCGGACAGGAGAGCGCCCAGTCACACTGCAGACTGTGCGGCGTTGGGGCTTTATGCGCTTAGATGACGGTACCTGGGTCAAGGGTCGCGCTGACCGTCTTCCACTGCATCTTCCACAGCAGCAGGGCCCTCTACGGGAGCTACACCTTCAGCTGATCCCGACCCACCGTCCGCTGACACTGCACAGGGAGAGGAGCGCTACGTACCGACGACTGCCGTGATGTAGATTCCAGCTCCTGTACCTATCTCGACAGATCTACAGACTCAGCTTCAGGCCTTCCATCAGATGCAGCAGCAGATGCATCAGAGGTTTTTTGAGCTTTGAGCAGACCAGCAGAGGAGCTGAGAGCAGAAAGGATGAGCAGACCTGATGACACGGAGGTCACTTGGACCGGAGTGTGAGTGCACAGCACAGGCAGCGCAGCAGCATGAGCGGACCCGCTCAGCTCTACAGCATCTCCTCGCTCAGACAGGCCAGGGATCAGTACAGCCTCCACCACCACCGCAGTGATTTTTATTATTGTTATCTTTATTTTATTTATATTTCTCTGTTGTTACTAACATTTTGTACTAATACTGTTTTTAACCTTGTGTCAAACTTTTGTACATACAGGAAGGTAACAGTTCAACTTACTTTATGTTTTTGTTTTATGCAATGCATTATTATTTATGTTTTGCCTTATTACTTTTTGTGCAATGGAGTTCTGCTGGCTATACTGTTTCTTTTCAGAACAAATTCTATATAAAATATATAGCTGAACTCGCATAGGGAAAGCAACCTCAGTTGCTTTGGAAATTTCGATATCTTCGGTTGAACACTTGCGCAAATTTAAGTGTGAGGAACGTCTCACCCCTACCAAAGCTTTAAGTGTGAGGAAGGAAACCTTCCTCAATCTACGATATAAGGGGAGTATCAGTTCTTCTTTATTAAATTAATGTTCAACCTATCTGATTTTACTACTCTAATAAATTAATCCTTTATGAGTCGGGTTCATATTTTGAAGGTCTTTTCTGAATTTAATTCTGAACAATGAGGACATTGCTCCTCTTAAGTGGGGAGGAGAGACCTTTCCCTGAAAATATACAGTGTGTTCGTTAATGCCACACTCGCTTTTTGGCTACTCTAATTGCCGTAAAAATAAAAAAAATGAAAAAAAAGAGATAAAATAATTGTAGAAGTGTCTGAAATTATGTCAAGTGACAACTGAAAGATGGTTTTATTTAAAGGAGTTTGTATAAAATTATTTTCCATCAAAATACTCTATTTTCACTCAAAATATGATAGATCTGCTAATTGTAAAAACCAATTTAGTTTAGCTTGGGATTATGGAAATATGTGGAAAGTTAAGAAGAAGAAAGGATAAAGACAAGGTACTCACTCTGTTTATGAATTTTTCTAACCAAAAACAGGCCTCGTCTATCCAGTTTTAAGTTCTTCGGGGTGCTTTAACACCTATCTACCTAAGGTCTCGTGATCTGGGATAGAAGACCCACACCGCTACAAGGATAGAGAGAAAAGTCTGGGGTACAGAAAAATAATGCAATTTTAAAAAAAATATATTTGTGTTATTATTGTATATACAATCTTCGCATTCAAAAAAAAAGAGATGAAAATAATAAATTGCAATTTATATTTATAAACATGAGTACGTGGTGTTGAAAGGTATTGCGGAATAAGGCATTACTTCACACCCCTTGTCATCCCGGGTTAGAGAATTGAAATTGGTTGAAAATCCCAAGTTAATCTAACTTGTTTTCTGCAGTCTAGTTTTTCTATGCTTTTATTAAATTGTTCTTCTTCACTGTTTATAAAAACCTACTTCTAAGAGCAGAATTATTCTTTCAATTGTCACTTTGTCTAAATTCCCTTCTACCTTATTTAATCTTGTTTATTATTATGGCTTAGAGATAATTTTATTCCTTATTTTGCTTGAGGACAAGCAAAAGTCAAGTGTGAGGAAGTTTGATAAGTGCAAAACATATAGACTTATTAAGGTTTAATCACCTTATAATTTGCAGCATTTTTAGTAATGTTTCTCACTTATCTTGGGTTTTTCCTATAATTATGTTGTTATATTAACTGATGTATTATATGTGTTAAAATGTAGGGAAAATGCCAAATAAACACATATATTAAAAGGGATTAAACAAGCGAGAAGCACGCACAGTGGCGTGTCCGCCCCTGTGTCCGCGTGACCAACCGCATGGAACAAGGCGGCGAGTCTAAGGCAGAGGACCGCGCGGACAAGAAGGACCACACAGGTGACCACGTCGGATTAAGGCAGACACTTAGGCGGACAACACACATGTCCGCATGGATTCAGGCGGACAGGGAAGCGGACAGCCACGCGGACGTGACTAAAAATCAACGCGCGCCAGTTTTCTCTTCGCCCGTCGCTTGCTTCTGCCATATCCATCTACTACCACGCCTACCTTAAGTTCCTATGCGTCTCAGCTCTGTCCCCTACAATTAATGAGCAATCAATGCTCTTCCACTCCAGATCTGCTCTTCCTTCCTCTATCTAACACACGTACCTTCTGCTTTCATGAACACATCCATCACCCAAACAATCCTAATCGATCCACTTCACCACACTCACACGTCCATCCCATTTCTCGCTCCCGTCTTCTCCATTTATTTATTTTACATTCCACAATATCACCTCTATTCCTACGTATACAAAATGCAGAACGAATACAGAGTGACTACAGATGATTTCTACTACTCTTGTTTTTGTTTATCTATTTAATAGTTAGGCTAGAATATTTATACTCTGGGAATGGTTATTATGTGTTTGTATTAATTATGCAATATTTTACTGGTTTTATTTAAATACAGTCTGTTACGATTAAAGCTTATCTCTCGCCTTTTTAATAAATGTCATGAGTTTATTAAATTGCTTGCTAAGTCTATTTTGATCAGACCGGTGATAAATAGATAGGTTAATTAAGCCGTAAATCTGGAGAAAGCTTATTATGATTTAATAAGTTAGTATTTTCAGATGCAAATATAATTTCTCATATCTAAACCGTCCGTTTACATGTGTTATGCTTGAACCTGGATTAGAACCTTGCATTTTCTGGTAAACGAGTTCTTTTGAGTCTATGACTTAGACCTTAAGATAATAAGAGGAATTTTGCCAAACAATTATAATTAAACCAGTAGACCTAGCATAATTAAGCAGATATTATATTAACCTGAACCAGAGTCCCGTTTAGTTTATCTGTTAACTTAGTTTATTTTATCTTTCCTTTTTATTTAGAAAAACAAGTCAATTAATCCCCCCTTTCTGTGACATGCTTAGGTACTATAATATTCACCTTAGTCCCACGGTTCGATATCCGGTCGCTTACATTTCACTATACCACCACAACCGGGATTTGTTTGCAGCCCGACGTTTATTTTGAGTTTTAATTCCTTTTCTTTTATTTTTACACCAGTTTAACCACTCAGATATACACGTCTGCAAGATACAAGGCCCGAAGGCTTACATTACATCGTTATGTACAAGTACTTCTTGGTTTTCAGGCTGCTTGCCTTTGTCCTTACAAAAATTGGACGTAACAAACCTCCCCCACCTAAGTCTTTGCCGTCCCGGCAAAGATTCTAAGTACCTTTGTATCTCATCTCATAAATGTAGCAAGTTACCCTATCGCCCACGTTGCAACTACTTTCTCTCTATTTTGATACAGACTACCCAGCATGAACAATAACTCAGCGTTGCTCATCCAACAGCTAGGTCTTTAAACGGGGTGTAGCGGCGAATCTTTGCCATCATAGATTTTCTCTCGAATTTGTTTGTAAGTCGAGTCAGATTTCGATGCTTCCCGGATTCTGACCACCAGGTCAATTCCCACGCGAGAGATATTGTTGTTTAGCCCAAAACAATGCCGACTCAGAGCATCATGACATCTTTATGCCGACCCGAAACTCGTCCCATCTCGCTTGCTTAGGGAACAACTTCTCCTGCGTGGTAAAACAGGGGTTAGTCACATCGCCAGTGACAACAACCCAAAAGAAAGAAAACTTAGTCCCGGGAGGGTAATGCCTCAAAATATAAATCAGAGGATTACCGCAAGCATCTCTTGCACATGAGCCGAGCAACATCGTTCAACTCGTTATGACTTCCGACTCTCAAAGGACTTATCAAACTCAGGTAACTTAAGCAACGATTCCGAGGAAATAGGTCACTTCAGCTACTCGAATGCCTCCAGGGCGCGCACCCGTCCCCGTCTCATTTTTGCTCACTTTGAGCAAGTCGGTAAAAAAGGGCTACCTTCTGAGAAAACCCTTCCCCGCATCGGCGTTGATATTTCGCCAAGCCAAGGAAAAGGGCGAAGTTCAGATACATCCCTCGGAGTCGTCCTCGGTTCCGAGGAAATAGGTCACTTCAGCCACTCGAATGCCTCTAGGGCGCGCACCCGTCCCCGTCCCATTTTTGCTCACTTTGAGCAAGTCGGTAAAAAAGGGCTACCTTCTGAGAAAACCCTTCCCCGCATCGGCGTTGATATTTCGCCAAGCCAAGGAAAAGGGCGAAGTTCAGATACATCCCTCGGAGTCGTCCTCACTCGGATCGCTTTCACCTTGGATGGGTCCATACGAACCGCCTCAAACCGTTGCTTAAGTTACCTGAGTTTGATAAGTCCTTTGAGAGTCGGAAGTCAAACGAGCTGAACGATGTTGCTCGGCTCATGTGCAAGAGATGCTTGCGGTAATCCTCTGATTTATATTTTGAGGCATTACCCTCCCGGGACTAAGTTTTCTATCCCAACACGGTCCTAAGTTGGCTCTTATACCATTAGTAACACCACATATGAGCAAATGTCCAACAACCAAGCTCCCAAACCATTCGGATTAAAAAACTACCCCTTTTAGCCTTTTGTCCTCACTTTGGCTTAAACATGGAAGTTTTTATTGTACTAGTCAACCCATATGTATCCTTATAAACCACTCACAATACTACTTATATCCCGATGTGGGATGAGGGTATCACATAAAAATAGAATTGTGAGTGATTTATAAAAATACATATGGGTTGTCTACTATAACAAGGTCTTCCACTTTTAGATCCAAATGAGAAAAACGGTCTTAAAATGGCTAATTTTCAAACCTGAATGACTTAAAAACTAGATTGTTAATCACAATCTCCCATTCTTTACCCTGGATTATCATAATGTTGTGGAGATACTAGCTACAATACGTTTTATTATATTTACATTTAAAATCCTTACGATGAAATGGTGAAGAAGCAAAAGGAAAAGTTTGTATGATAAATATCTCAAGTTTGTCAGGGACAGGGTGAGCGAACGGTTAGAATGGATAACCGTTACCTGAACTTTAAAATAAAGTACGGTGTTCAGTTATTTCGATTAATAATAATATCTATTTAACTAATATCATTTAACCGATAACCATTTTATATATTCCATTGGTAACCGCTGACTTTCCGATAATTGAAGTTCCTAAAATAACTTAACTTCCTGAAATAATCAAAGTTCTTGAAATAATCGAACTTCAAGAAATAACCAACAAAAGTGAACTAACAAATCATAAATAAAGAGTTGATTCGAATCTTTACATTCAGACTCATAAAACAACATAAATTTGAAAAAAAAACAACAAAAATTATCAAACTTTTTCCAAGACTGATCAAGTTTAGATGAAACTATCACGGATACGGATAACAGAATTTGAATTTCAATATCTGATAATCAATTTTTACTTTATTAGAGATAACCAAAATTTTATAGAACAGTTAAAAAATATGATGAGCAAACCTAAAAAAATGATTATTTTGATTATCTGAAATAACCTAACTGATTACTCACCGTAGTCGAGGATGTCCAACAATTTACAACAAAGAATTTGTACTATTCAAAAACTTGAGTAGTCATTTATCAAGATTATGAGAATGGTTATAGTTGGAAAGCAAACGTCCTAGCAAGTCCATCGAAAGGGTCCCATAGCGTGGAAATCAATATTTGAGAACTAGATGAAAAACCCCTCCTTTTTCTACTAAAGTCAATGATAAGAGTGGATCCAATTTATCCGAGAGCTGACTCAACTTATACCAGCCGTTCTCTCGTCTTTCTTGACATATGTTGCTCCCATGGTTGATTTAGGATAGTCTCTACTCAGTGTTTGGCTTTTATTGGAAAGGTGTTGATCTTAATTAAGATTTTCCTCTGAATCCAAAATCAAAGGCCTGCATTTCTTAGTAATGTCATTATGTATCTATAATCGTCTTCGTTAAAGTTAATACGATTATCTTGTGATTTGATGGATTTCTGGATGACTGAAGTGCAACACAACGGTAGAAATTGATGTGCTTATTTTAAGGGTACAACTTAACCTCTAATAAACTGTACTGGCTTTGAGTTCGAAGGAAAACAATTCAAGTACACATGTGACATAGAAGAAAGTTAAATTTACTACATAAAAGAGAACTGTACTGGCTATTTACCATTCTTCTTTACAAGCAAAAACCAAAAAATACCTTTCATTCTTTCTTCATAATAACGGTCAGAATTTAAACCTACTGCATTAGAGTTGCTATTTACCATTTACCTTGAATTGGTGTCCATTTTCCTAGTCTGCGAGTGAAACATCTCAGCTATATCTCTGGAGGTGCTACTGTCCTCTGGTCTCCGATCAGTCACGGAGCGGATAAACCTCGGAAACCTAACCGAAACACCGCGGGATGGATGAACAATGCCAACGGCTGCCTGGTGAACTGGAGAAACTGTGACATCAGCACCTTTTATCTGCCACACCACGCTCAGGAGAAAACCACTTGTCTGGGGACTCATTTGTTCTGTAGTACGGAGGCTTCTTGGTTAGGATCTTCTCCCCTGAGAAGAAATCTTTCATCTGCAAGAACAATAAAACCCAGAAAAAGCTAAATTGTCCAGTCATATAATAATTATTAAAGGAACATGTATTACAATTGTGGCTAATGTACCTCAATGTAGAACGAATCTGAAAACCCTGACATCACACGGCAAACGCTTTCAAATTCCTCCGTGTCAGGATTGTAACAAGCCATGAGGAAGGGGCTGTACCTGGAAAAGAAGACACAGTGATTTTACTCCCATCCATGTCATTCTATAGCATAAAATTGAACCACTAGGTTATTAGATACAATCAACTGGGAACAGAAAATACGAGATATTCACCATCCAGCCTTTCTCCCATTTCCGTACCAAGCACCAATTGGAACCAAGTCAAGAGAATCAATTAATCCTTCTACGTAGTCTCGTTTAACCTTACAACAAAACAAATGGAAATAAAAAATTTGCTGTATGGAACAGTAATGAACCAAACAAATCAGACATATTATTATCAAGGCAATCCACCTTCAACCAGGTGTCTGCTCGTTTGGATGGATAATAACCAGCATCTACATCCAGGGTTTTAACCATAATTCCTTCACATGAGGACTGAAATGCATTCTCAAAGAATGCATTCATTCTATTCATAGTTTCTTCATTATCTTCACAAGCATCATCTGCTTCAACCTGAATGATTAAAGTTATCACTTAGAGTCATAAAGATATTCACTAGAATGAGCATAAAGAGCAAAAATCTAACTACCACACCCACAGTCAACTCATTTGCATACTCCAAGTAACCTGGCCTTTTGCGGGGAAACAGATCAATCAGATCTGCATACAGAAGAAAAAGTAAACTCGTGACATGAATTAACTGTAGTCATAGGAAAGTTTCTAGTACAACTCAAGCAAATTAAAAAAGATCAAGGAGAACTACATTTTCTTCTTTTCCTGAGGAGGCAATCCAACAGCCTGGAGCAGAGAATCGCACAAGACAATTGGTAAGAGAATTCATTTTATGAACCAACACACAAAAAATACATAAGAATTACATGCAAACCAATAAGCGATGTTCTATACTCACTGTTCCCCATTGACAAGCATGGCATCAAATAAGTATACACAAACATCAACCTGCAGTTTGGAAATGCCCAATTATCTTAATGGTGGCAAACAGACCTAATAACATAAAATATCCAAAACACGAGCATGAAAACAGGACAACTGGTAAGCATTAAGAAGATAATGAATAATGCTTTTTCCCACAAACAACTTATTATGGCTAGTAGAGAGATAATTCTTGTTGCCATTATAGTGACAATGAAGACACGCTGGTGCTTAATGACAAGAAACAGAACCTTTATATTATCCATTGCCACTGAAGAACCTTTGCCCCCTCTTTCTCGTGAAGATAGCAGTTGAAAGGACAAAAGCTTGAACCCATTCTTCCGATCAACAGCAACCACCTGAACGTCATGAGATTGGCCAGACATCAGAGTAAAATATCATCAAGGGTTCGTTTCCTATTTTAAGGATTTGTGCCCAGTCCAGAGTCCAAGGGAGGATAAAAAAAAGAATAAAGAGAGTATCTTACCTCTGCATCCAGTACAAAAGGACTTGAGGATGGTTTACATGCATCCTGAATAATATGCACTACATCAGGAAACTTTTGAGTTGTTTCATCTCCATTTCTTGAAAACACGTGAACAGAGCCATCTGGTAATTTATGAATTTGGGCACGCTGCCCATCATATCTATGTACAAAACACATTAAATGAGATGAGAACCCAACCCCACAGGTCCTACATTGACGGTGATGATGATAATATTTATGTACTTTAATATATATTTACAGCACAGTATTCATACGGCTAAAATCACATTCTTGTGCGAGCTCACAGAAGAAGGAAGAGAAAGTTCAAAGAACTTACTTGTACTCACAGGTAAAAGCTTTCTTTTTGAAACTCTTCAGTACTTGTGGAATCCCATTTGTTATCCTAAGTTTGAAAAAAAAGGGAAAATTCACGATATACCCCTGTTTTCTTTCGTAATTCATAATATACCCCTGTTGGTTTTCATAATTCAACTTTAAACATGCTTAAATGTTATCCAAAATTGATGAAATTTTACATGGACGATACTAAAGTGTTATATTTTGGTCTAATACCAAATTTGAACTTTTTTAAGCTCATATGTGACTTGTGGGACCCAATAAAAATTGTGACATGTTTATTGGGTCCACATGTCACATTTGAGCTTTAAAAACTTCAAATTTGATATTGGACCAAAATATAATACTTTAGCATCGTCCATGTAAAGTTTCATCAATTTTGGACAACATTTAAGCATGTTTAAAGTTGAATTACGAAAACCAACAGGGGTATAGTGTGAATTACGAAAGAAAACAGGGGTATATCGTGAATTTTCCCAAAAAAAAAAGAACAATATACTCAGAATCTAGAACAACCCCAGGACAAGAAAAAAAAAAGTATGAACATACAAAAGAAAAAAAAAATGACTCTTTACTTTGCAAGCATAGGCTTTATGGGAATCCCTGGGACCATTTTTAAAGAGTGTGAAGAAAAATTAACACCTTCTCTCAGGAGAGAAGGGATCAAAACATCCTGTTTGGATAAAAAAGCAGAAAGATGTTAGAAAGCAATGATCACAATTTGTCTAATTCTGATCAATTAAAGCACACAAAAATCAAAACACACCCAAGAAGGAATGAAGGATAAGATTACCAAATCTGGGACAATGTTGTAAGCCTCCACAACAGCAGCAGAAAGTCGCTAACAGCAAAAGTTTTGAGGAAGAAACAAAGAAGAGTAGTATTTAGTAAGAGGCTCAACATAACCTTTAAAGATACTAAGTTTGTTCCCCGAGCAATATTCTAGACCAGAGACTCAAGATAGGCCTTTAACATATCTAAACCAACCAGTGAAAGTCGATATTAACAGAACAAAAGCATCACGTTACCTGAAACATCTCTTTGCAGTTTTCACTTCCTACGGAAAACAAAGTAGCACAAGAATTCATAACCACTGCTTGAGCCAGCGCAGGTAGAATAGTCTTCATCATAGCTCCAATGCGTAAATTTCTCACCTAATGATAAGTTATTTTCCCAAAACAATAAACGATATAAGCATCCCCCCAGAGAAGAAACAAAACAAAATATAAGATATAGGGAATACAACAAGAATACACCATTACCAAAGTTCTGACCAAGTATTTTATCTCCTTCTCTCTACATGATCTCATGAGACCAACAATAAGATTCTTCTTTCGATTAGTACTTCCATTACCACTTTGTAAGCTGCCAAATATATCATGCTGGGCATTAGATAACAGACGGAAACTAACTTGGGACCTTAAAAGAAGGTAAAATAAAGTTTGACAGCGACAATGAAACCTTTCAATATCACATTAACACTAGAGCACAAAGAAAATAGAATACCTTATTTTATGGAGAGTGGAAAACACATCTTTGATGAGGAGAGGTGATGGAGGGACAAGTAATGATTGAGTATGGCGACATTCTTGTGCAACATCACCTACAGCCAGAAAAAGGTTATGAGAAAATTCTACGTTATAGCATTTGCTGGAAAAGTTCACAATTTCAGCTAGACCTACCAAGATCACCAAAACTGTTGTACATGTCTTTCAACTTTGATTTGCTAGTACCACATGCATCCTCCAGGGCAGCTGAAACCAAATTTCCACCAATGTTGAGTTCCTATGACAAGGGTCAAGCTTTAAGCTCAGATATATTCGTATGAGATAAGCTATAGAGCAAATCCAAACATGTAGGGAAAGAAACAAGCATGCTTGGTGATATAGAAGGAGAAAGAAAACAAACTTCACGTTCAGAATTTCAATATACTATAGAAACTAATCATATCAGATAATTTAATTCTGACCACGAAATGCAAAGGTCAAAGAGATAATATCGACCTACAATGATGAAGCCAATTACCTTCCAATGCTTCTCTCTCAGACTACACCAATTAAAATGGCAAAACCATGAAATGAAAAGCGAATTTGAAAGTATTACTAACATAACAAAAAGCGGCATGTAGCATGAAAGACGTGAAAGTGCACCAACCATGTTTTCATGGTCAGCAGCTAACTTATTTGTGCAAAGGTATGCAGCAGGCAGCACATCTTCAGGAGCCAAAGCCAGCAAACTATGAAAATGAAGGGGTGAGCAATCTTATATGCAAAGATTAAACACTAGTAAGCATTGAAATGAGGGGGAAATGCAGAAGGAGAACAACAATTTACCTTCTAAACATATTGCACAGCATAGATGAAGCTTTAATCCTGCCTTTTTCACCCTCCACGAGTTCAAATGTCCGAGCCAAATGAAGATAGGGAGCAGGTTGACCAACTCTCCAGCAAGCTGCACATGTCTCAACAGAACATGCAGGTTTCTACATAAGAAAGGGAGAGGGGGGAAGAATTAACTTTGTGAAAAAAACAAGAATGACTATACTGCAAACAAATTACACCAACCATGTTCTACTTGAGAATATTTCTCAAGGGGCAATGCCACAGCTTCAGTATTCTCTTCTAATGATCCCTTCACAGTTCTATCCAAGCTGTTCAGGGGAGCTTCTGAAATCACTTTCCCAGGGCTCAGACATGGATCCTGTTGACAACCTTCAGATAAAACGGGCTTGCTTATGGGATCAACTTTTCCATCATTATCATCAACTTTACATTCGAGACCGCTATAGTAAATATCTAAAGCCAGATTGATATCGCCTCGTGCTTTCACGATAGCACGGGCAGCAAAACTTCTTGATGCATTGGAACCATTAGTTATACACATCAATTGCTCCAACTCCTCTTTATACTGTTCAGGAACATCAATAGGTTTCTTATCTTCAATTTCAGGGAACTCACTCTTCACAGGATGAGCAGTGCCATGTTGAGTAGCACAGGGTTGCATTTTAGTGAAGAAAGTAGTTATTGTAGATTGCTTTATTCCACTAGCTTTTGGATCTGAATAGCTTCTGGTTTTCTTCTTTGCCTTGTCTCCTTGGTTTCCCTTCCTCTTCTTAGGTGAGATGACGCTCCCAGTAGTAGGTTTCAACTTGAGCAACAAATTAGGCTTCTGAATTTTGGCTACTTCAACCACTTCATGAAGGTCTATGGATTTAGTAAATCTTACATCATTCACAGAGTAATCTTCAAGACCCATAAGAGACCCAGTATTTGCACCACTTGGTTTAATCTGGTCATGCAATTCGGTTTCGTGTTCATAAAAATAAGATACAATTTCAACAACATTTGTGCCCACCGTATCAATCAACTCAAGCATCAAGTCTCGAGTTACCCAAACAGGTAAACAATCATGTAATTGTTGTAAAATGTCTACTTTCTCCTCTTCATTCAACAGTGTTGAACATTTTGAAGCAGGTGATACTGAAGCTGATGAACTTGGACCAGTAGCAGTCTTATCAGTGACTCCCACCCTATCCTCCACGGAAACATCCAAGTGGATGATGGGTTTGTCCTCATCATTGGCAGTACATGTCCGTTTAAATCCCATTAGAAAAGTGTGCTTATTGGCAGTCTCATCAACTAAGCCAGCGAAATGCTTTTGCATCTTCATAACGTGCTTGCTATCAACCTTCTCAATATCCAGTCCAACAGTGGGAATCACCCTCTTGGGTTTCAGGAACCTAATGTATTCTCTAAGCTCCTCATAGTTTGAATGTTCGCTGTAAGGCACCAGATGAATCTCAAAGGAATCCTTGGTCCTAACTGCAAATTTGTTTCTCTTCACCTCGTAGGTCCACCCAGTCGGAACAAACCCCACAATCTTCGCATATCCGCTTTCTTCCATAATTTTTTTCATGTTTACGAAATTAGGGCGAAAGTAAGGCCAGGTTTCACCCAACACATTCCACCCAACGACGCGAACATTAGTGGCCGATTCATCCGCAGTGAACAGATTGTTGTCTACGTATCCCAAAGCTCTCAAAACAGATCTTTTTCTACTATCTACGAATATCTTACAACCACATCTCCTTGAAATGTCAACCAAGATTTTCTCCTTGCCAATCACATAAGTAGCCCACAACAAACAACACATTCCTCTTGTCCTTTACCTCTCTGTTCTCAGCCCCAATTCTGTCGATCACACTGACCACGTAATCAACGGATTCTTCTTGAGAAGGAAACATGAATTTGGGGTGGCAGTAAGTCGTGTCAAGAAACACAGCATCACAACCGATGAATTCAGACAGCCTACTCACTGATTTCATCGATTCACAGAACCTGAAATCACCAGTATGAATGTACTTGGCCCAAATCCCATCCTTTTGGGGGACATTTATGAGGAACTGGACAGCGCCAGGGCAGTGATTAGCGTCGATGAGGTTGACATCACAACCATCGATGGAAACGGTTTTATCTAGAGGCAAGGCTACAACGAAACAAGATGGGACACCAAGGACATCGACAAGGAGGCGGGCGGTAATTTCGGAGCAGAAGACAACGCCGTCCGACCAGGAGGGTGAGAGGCCTGAGTAGTGGTCGTAGTGAAAGTGGGAGAGGAAGTAAGACACGGAGTAGTCCCCGGCGCGCCGGAACCCGTCAACGACGAAGCGCGTGGAGGGGATGAGCTTGGAGCGCGGAAAGTCGGGGGGACTGGAGGAAGAGTAGAGCATCCGGACAAGAGGATCGAGAGAGATAGAGGTGCTGAAGAAGAACGTTGTGAGGAAGATGCGAAAGGGGGAAGTGATCGGTGCGCAGAGAGGTAGAGATCAGCGCTGGAATACGTTGGGGTTGCCGTTACAGCGGTCATAGCGGCAGTGGCTGTGGCAGTCATTGAGCCATGGCCGCGGGTCACTGCGGTTGCTCGGAGTCTTGATGGTTTTTTTTAAAAAAAATTCAAAATATCTAATTATTTGAGTTTGTAATTCATGATATACTTTTTTTTTAAGTTGTCCCTAATATGGTAGGATTTGAGTTTGAAATTAATAAAATACCACCGTCCGGTAATGGACGATAAATTCACCGTTAACCCTCTCTGGAAGATGACCATAATGCCCTAGGTGAAAAGTTTAAATTTAAAAAAAAAATAATGGCGCCGGTTTGACTGTACAACGGCTATTTTTTAAACAACTTTAAAAGCACAAAATACTCATGTTTGGTTTTATAGTTTACAATATACCACTATTTAAGTTTTATAGTTTATAGTATGTCACTCTTTGAGTTTTGATGTTCACTAAATGTCTATGTTTTTCCTATAACAACTAGTTTTAAGTTCAAACTGCTACTTTGAATCCAACAACACTTTTTTGCCTTTATAAAGACCTTATCATATCAATAGAGTACAAACACCATACTAAATTCATGACCATGTTTACCACTACAATCAATGTCAAAATTTACCTTATCCCACAAAGACACTTCGGTTGGAAGGGTATAGAACTACTGGGCTTGTGATTTCTCAAGGGGTGGACACCGGTGATGCATGATCAATACTCTCCTCATCCCAGGGTAAGACATCTCAGGGGCCTACCACTTAAAGAAATCACAAGCCCAGTAGTTGTAGTATGCCCTTCCAACCAAAGTGCCTTTGTAGGAGAGTGTAAGGTTTGATGGGGCTCCACATTTGCAATGAACTGTTTGAAACTTTTCACTCATTGTAGTTGTAAACATGGCCATGGCTTTAGAATGATGTTTGTGCTCTGTTTATATGATAAGAAGGTCTTTATAAAGGCAAAAAAGAGTTGTTGGACTCAAACTCGTTTGAACTCAAAACTAGCCGTTACAGGAAAAACAGGGGCATTTTGTAAATCAAAAGTCAAACAGTGGCATATTGTAAAGTACAAAACTTAAATAGTGTCATATTGTAAACTATAAAACCAAACAAGGGTATTGTGTACTTTTAAAGTTAAAAATAGTCATTTCACAATCAAACCAGCGCCTTTAATTTAAAAAAGTTCAAAATTTCTGCCAAGGGCATTTTGGTCATTTTTCAGAAAGGGTTAACGGAAAATTTAATGCCCGTTACCGGACAGTGACATTTTGTAAATTTCAAACTCAAAGCATGGCATATTAGGGACAACTTTCCAAAAAGGGGTATATCGTGAATTACAAACTCAAATCATGGCATATGTGATATTTTCATTTTTTAAACAGAAGTTTTGACGGGGTTAATCACGAGGAGGTAGGCGCCAGGCTAATTAACCAAAAAACAAAAAAATCCTAAATTACTGGAAGAGAGTGGCAAAACTCAAAATCAGATCAGTGATTGAGAAACTGTAACGGAATCGCGTTTGCTAGAGGTGGCTCTTAATTTTCAAAGAAACCGTCATCGATAAATGTGGTTCTTTCGCAATTTGTTAAATATGTCAAAGTCGCATTTGGAAATGTAGTTCCTTAGCAAATAAGAGCTTCTGAAATACCCTAAACCTTAATTATATTCAAAAATCATGGATTTATTAAAAGAAAGGATTTAATCAAGGATAATTACCTAATCATTAAAGAGTTAATCACCTATAAACATACATATATAAAGAAGTATGTAAAGTCCAAAATGAGCATCAAGTCTCACATAAAATAATGAACCAAAGAGGAAGTATTTATAATAACTCCTAAAGTTAATGTAATATGTAGTACATTAATACATAAGATAAGATCACAAATCATATGACAAAAGTATATGGTATACTTCATATAATTACAATAAATGATAATAAATACCAACGGTTAAGGATCAATATTCACTAAGGAATATTACAACCTCTAAACATATATACATAAATAAATATGTA
The DNA here is from genome assembly GCA_023374045.1 of Limonium bicolor. Taxonomy (NCBI): domain Eukaryota; kingdom Viridiplantae; phylum Streptophyta; class Magnoliopsida; order Caryophyllales; family Plumbaginaceae; genus Limonium; species Limonium bicolor. The sequence continues at coordinate 11,115,843 of CM041781.1, read as the reverse complement.
TAGTCCAAGATGGACATCAAACCACACATGAAATTATGAACTAAAGAGAACAATAATAAGGAGAGATCGACTCCTAAAATTAATACAACATGTAACACATTAATACATGTGTTAATATCATAAACAATGTGATAAGATATATAACCATTTTATATAGTCAAAATAATTTATAAGTGTAACAATCCCTTAGAAATACACCTTAGGATAAAAGTAACAACAAATGCTACAACCTAACACATGAAATATGTCATATTGTACAACATTGAAGTCTTTAAATTATAAGTCACAAAAGTTCAAAATTCCCCCCAAAAACTAGCCAAAAATCGGCTGCACATGGGAGGAGATCAACAAGCAATGAATTAAAATAAGGAAACAAAGTACAAGTAGCCTTACACACCTAGCACCTAAATTATGACATACTTTTACCACTCTTTACTCTCTATAATTAAATAAATCAACTAAAACACTCCCACACACACATACCATGTTGGCTGAACAAAAGAAAAGAGTTCAAAAGCATTTTTGCTTTTGAAAAGTAACTTCCTAAAAGTAAGTCAACCCACCTAGGAAACTACACCCACACACTCACTTATACTCACTTTTCTTACACATCTCTCTTTACCCATGCTTCACCCACGAAATAAGCCTTCCCCTCTAAGCTCTCAGCTGAACATGGTAAGCTCTCCCTCCTTCACCTTCTTTATTTGATGTTTCATGGAAAAAAACTAGTGTTCTTGCTTGTTTTGCCTCAAATTCCTCTTTCTTCATCAAGTAACTAAGCAATCTTCTCCTTCACTTTCCAAGGTTAAACCTGATGTTTTATGAGCTAAAATAAGACATCATACACAAGGGGGTGACCAACAAAGTTCAAAAACAAACAAGAAAGAAAATGGGTTTTAAGTCTTAAATCATCTTTTTCTTCACCAAACAACACCACTCACTCATTCCTTCTTCCATGTCCAAAAATATGAAGTGTTGGAGCTCAAAAATCAGTACCAAGAAGTTGGGGAAATATCTAGGCAAGATTCAACACTACAAAGGTAAAAAAATGTGCAATAAACTTCCATCTTTTCCTTATATCTATATGTCCAAAAATGTGGCCTTAATTACACCCATATTCTTCCTATTTTCACACAAAATGAATCCCCATATACACCCTTTGGCTGGCTGAAATTTGGAGTAAAACAACCTCAAAGAAGCCCCAAATTTAAGTCATGAACTAAGGTTTTGAGTGCCTTAAACTTCCTTTCATCTTGATTTGTAAAAGGTCTAATAATATGCCTATTTTCTTAGTTATGACCAAAAATGGGAGCAAAAATACCAACACTTGAGCTAAAAGGTAAAAATCTTCCTTCAGGTCATTTTTGTGCTTTAAACTTTAGATTATTGTTAAGATCATTAAGATACCCTAACTTAATCTTTTGTTCTGTAAAAATATGAACTGAAATGATCCATGTAAACCATGGAAGCGAGATTGGCCAAGGAGGTGGAGACAAGTGGATAAAAAATCAACCTTGGAGGGTAAGTCACTAAATTAAGTCTTAAGACTTTTAAGTCATGATTTAAACTTATGTTTAGTGCTAAATCTGATCTATCACTATTACTAATATATTTCCAAATTTAGGAGGAGGTTAAAGAGGTTTTTGGAGCCTTAAACAAGTAATTTTTGCTTAAAACTCATTTTTAAGCTTTAAAGAAATTTTTATTGTATAAAACTCATTTTTAAGCTTTAAGGAAATTTTTATTGTATAACAGATTCTAGCTGAGAACATAAGGGTTTGAATGAGCTAATTTAACCTAAAAATGTACTTACAACTGATGGTAACATGCTAGGCTAAGTTACCTAGGTAAATGATGACTTATAATGTCATAAAAATAAATAAAAGGGGTTAAAATGCAAACTATGAAAGTTTATGTGTATAACCTTAAAAAGATGTGACTTGTACTATTATTAAAAGTATTTTATTTCATTTATATTTTATATTTGAAGGTTGTAATAAGGCCATGTGTTTATACCATTTTAATGTATTATTTAAGGCATTTTATGCTTTGAAAGTTATGTAGTTGGTTAGTATAAACTTTGATGAGGAAAGATAGTGATAAGGGGCTGTTTGGTGATTTTAAAACACCTAAAAATATTAAGAATAAATTACCTACGTATTTGGTGGAAATTGGATTAAGTTTAAGGTTAAAATTAAGCTTTAAAAGCAATTATAAACTTAAGTAATGTTCTAGTGAACAAAGGGGTAAAGTGTAGGTGGGTAAGTGTAAATAAATTAAATTTAGGATGTGAAAATAATATATGGCTGAAAGTTGGGCATTATTTAGAATTTAGATGAAAAATATAAGTTTTTGTAAAGTTAAGGGCCTAAATGGAAATTCTAGGAAAATTGGGGTCAAATATGTAATTATGAGAAAAATGGGTCAAGGCAGTGTTAGGTGGTCAACCTTGACCATATTAGGAGTGTTCACCAATTTGGTTAAGAAATAGTTAAATTAGGAATTTAAAAAAGTTTAAGAGTTAAATGTAAAGTTATAAAACTATAGGGGTCAAAATGTAAATTATAAAAGTTGGGGCAGATACGGCAGTAGAAATAGTCCATGGGCTGTTAGGAATTTACTAAAATTTTGGGGTTAAATTTAGAATTTAATTGATAAGATTGTATAATATATAGTTTAAGGATGATATTGTAAGGTTTGTAATATATGTGTGTCAAATTGTAAATAAAGAAAAGTTAGAGAATAAGGAAAATAAAACTGTAACAGCAAGAGGCCTGTTCTGTTTTTATAATATATATGGTTGAAAACCATAGGTTAAAAGTGGTTAAGAGTAGAAATATTATAACATAGGACATAAGGAGTAAAATTGTAACATTATAAAACTTAGTGTGAAAGATTTGTAAATTATGGAAAAAGAGGGCTGCTACGAGAACATGTTAAATGAGGATGGAATTTTAGCCTAAGGTTGGAAATGATATAGGAGTTACATTAATTATAAGTATTAATGTTCATTAAGGAGGAAAAGAACATAAGATAATGAGTTATATAATTCACATAAAATGATGTTGATATTTTGTGAAATAGAAATTATACGACTAAGTGGGGAACTAAACAAAGTTTGGAAAATTTTAAATAAAGTGTATGGTATGACATTACATAATATTAAGAGTATGGTCTTAGTGATTAATTGTGAAGAATGACATAAATAGACGTATTAAGTGTTTCACATGTAATGATAAAGAATATCATTTATATAATGAGTGTCATAATTCATATAGACTTATATGAATACTTGGAGTGTGAGGGTTATATAATATGATGTAGTAATCATATAGAGAAGTATAAAGCATAACATATGGAGGATTCAGTTATACAACGTTAGATGTAATCATTAATGTCAAGTTGTAAAGAATTGGACAAACAAATGAACTATATAATTCAAGGATTATAATAGAAATTATATAGACTTATTGACTTAGGTACATTGACCAAGTCAACCCAAATTGACAAAGTTGACTTAATTGACCAAAGAGGGTCAAGTTGACCGACTCACAATCTAAAGGAGAGTTTAAAGCTTAATAAACTATAAGGTCATATATAACATATAGTAATAAACTGCGTGGTTATATATATACAAGGGTAGTGAACTATGATTAAATGGGATGTTATATGGGTTAAACATCATAAGTAGTAAATTAATACCACATGTTATTGATAACATAAATAAAGTATGATCTAAACAATCCCGAGTATATTGAAAACCCGAGTAACAACGATAAATTAATCACGGGGTTAATACCGAGGAGATTAGTAGTTATTGGTATACCGAATTAGTTTGGATTACATAAATTAACACATAGCGGTATATTCCAAAGACACGAGCTACAAGCTACAAGAGGGTATAGTGGGCAAGCGTGATCTGATATGTTACTGTGTAATCTGAACGTCCTAAGGGTTTTCTTAGGTTCAGACAAATGTGCGCTAATGTGTGATAAGATTGATATGTGTGCTATATTATGTATGCATGTGAATTTAATTTCCGACTATTCCACGATATTAATTGTGCGATGGCTTTGGAATTAAGGCCACACTGAACTACTAAAAACATGTTTTTAAACATCTAATTATATATATTAAGGATTAAACATGCCTTAACAATTATTTGAAAACAACAAAAGTCGTTAACAAGCAAAACTATGTTTTATGACGATTTAGGGCAAACATGTGTCCTAATGAACTTGAAAGGTTTATAACCTCAACTAGGATCCAAAGTGGATTCCTAGGCATTATAACTAAGGTATGAACATAATAAAACCATTGTCAAAGCAAACAAAACTCTAGAAAGAGTTAAAACATAAAAAGGAGCTCTAAAACTCCTTAAGATACATTTTTTATGAAAGTGTCCAAAAATTGACTTTGGGTGGCTAATTAGCCTTGTATACACCCTAATAAACATGTGTACTACTTGGTATCACATTAGTAACCCTAAATCAAAATATTTACTAAAAAATCCAAAGTTTGGCACCAAAATGTGAATAATACCCAAATAGTGCCAAATTAAGCTTTAATTACCTAGCATGGTCAATGATCAAATAATGACCCCATTGTTGGCCAAGGAGGCGGCACAATTAAGGGTGGATGACACCTTGCAAGTCGTGAAACAAATATCTTCTTAAGTGAGCTAGTCACCACTATACTATTCATAACCTTACCTTTTCCTTACTTAAGACCAAACTAGCTTTTCTCTTTCCTTCCCTCCTGTTCCAGCCATCTCCCTTGCTCTCTAAACTCTCCATTTTTGAGTTCTTGAGCTTCCATAGAAGAAGATCAACTCCCACCTCATAAGGTAATGTCTTAAGATTTTAGCTCTTTTTCTTCCTCTTTTCAAGGCCTATCAATTGAGCTAACTTCCAACCTCATCCCATGGCTCATTTTCAGTGAGTTGGTCTTGCAATAAAGGGTTGATTTTTGGCTGAAACAAGATCCAGGAGCAAAGTAAGAGAAAAATCATTCTTAAGGTAAAAACATGCCTTAAGCTTCTTCTTTCACTTATAGCCTTTCAATGGCTGGTTTCTTTGAGTTCTTTCACTCATTACCTTCCCCTTATCATTTTCATTCAGTAGCTCTTTCAAGTTGATCAAAATTTGGCTGAATTCAAGGCAAAAACCATTCCTTAAGAAATTTGTCAAGGTAACTTCCACTAGCTTTCTATCTTGTTATAATCAACCTAATTATCATAGCTTTAGAGAGTTTTTAATGCTCTTTATACCTTCTGAAAATAGGCCGAACCCTTGGAACAACTTGATAATCTAAGGTAATTTCACCTTGAAAATTCATGTTTCATGGTTTTAATCTTTCCTATGGTTAACTCATGTTTGGAGCTTAACTATATCTTAATCTTGCTGTCAAATACATGTCAAGAAGTCAAACAAAACTTCTTCAAATTGTTGTGACCAAAACAAGGAGGAATTAAGAGCTTGACATTATAATACAAGGTATAAACCTTAATGTCATTTTCTACATTTTAAGTGTTTTAATCTTATGCTAATATTACTGTTGAGAGTGGAGTAATTAAAATGGTCAATTTTGACTTTAGAATGACCAAGAAATGATTTAGTTAATTTTGGCTAATCATTTAAGTGATTAAGTAACATAATTGTCAAATTTATGACATTATGTGGTAAATTGGTAATTACAGAAAAGTTAAGGGTGATGCCGATAATATACGGCATTTTTAAAGATCATTAAGTGTAATTTTATGTGAAACACCCCTAATCCTAAACCTGTAATGACGTCATAACTCGTAGCATAATAAATAGCAAATCGCAGCGGTAAAATAAAACTATCTACCTTGGTGTTACACGCCGTTACTCACCCTTGTGAGCAACAAGGCAACCTTACTCTTTCCAACAATACAACTCCTCACGCTGTGATGAATAGATACTGAGCACTTCTAATTATTACAAACCAAATCCAACTAAATGAGCAACTAACTAAATACAACAATCTCTTTATTACAATACAAATTAATCCAAAGGTGTTTGCTGCAAACACACCAGCTACCCCCGTGTCCCGCACTCCGGCTTGGGTCTCCTTCAACAACCTGGAATGTTTGGCCCAACAAAGGGCTCAGCAATCGAAATGCTGGTATGCTAAATGTAGTCTTAAGTCATCAAGATTCCTTAAGTCGTTTTAGCCATCTTGATATTAGATTCTTTACATGAAATACCGGTTTACAATAATAACAGCAATAACTATAAACACTTAACAACACATAACAATCCACCTGTAAACACCAGTGCACAATAGTACACAACACCAATAACCACACAACAATAACCCATAGCAATAACCAATAATCACACATTAATAAACCATAACAATAACCAAACAAGATACGCGTATTAAACTGTACTTGTTAGTTAGCCACTTGGCCCTTATCCTTTAAACCAATCATTTAACCTTTTCCAATTAATTTCCTCCTCAAGTGTCATGACAAGTCAAACCTTAATAACTTATTAATGGACGAATGTCCCTTGTGTTCCATTGGAACTGTTTACCAGCTGACCCTGTGGCCCTGGTTAATTGACCGATCCGGTCGAACCTGTGCACCAACGGCAGTGCCTTCCACCATCCCCAAATGTGGCTGATGGATTTCGAGTGACTCCATTATAGTCTCTCGTAGTGATCACAATGCGCAACCAGAAGTCGAAACGATCTGGATTCCTCTCTTATAAGTTAGCCCTTTTTGTCAGTGACATAATAACCCATCCTTGAGTTAAGACTATAATAGTTGACCATCAGTTAGGTTCAATAATACCTTTAGGTCAGTTAGTCTTGATCCAGTTTAAATGTATAAACTTCCAGTCATAAGACGTTCGCGTATAAATAAAACGCAACCAAGTTGAGCAATACAGTATTCAATATCATTCACATAAAATCACAGATATCGCTCTTAAACAATTAACACAAATTGTCTGGACCTTAGGATAATCCTTAGGGCATTCAGACCACACAATTAACATAATGTTCACCGTGAAAACAGCTAGCTTGACAGTTCACGCACTAGTAACCTTTCCCGTACGCTGTTATTTATACATACAATAACGGGTAATATTAATACGACTGTCCACTAAATATTACAGTACTGTCTCTACAGAGTTTATTCTCGTTGTATAATAACTCTGTATGTTATTTATTTTCCCCTGTTATTTTAACAGTGGTTCTAGATAACCTACCAGTTCATTATTTTATGTGAAGCTCACATGTGATAATGAATTATCATTTATACGGTATATCTTTACCTCATTAATTACATACTCATAATTATTTCCACTTATCATTTATATCATATCATTTAGTTATTTATGTTATAACCACCTTTATTTCATAAACTTTATATTATATTTCATAATATTCCATAATACATTATATTAACTAGTTTTACTTCCTTTCCTTATTAAATTACATACCAATCTTATTATTTCGGTATTTATATTTTATACCCAACAACTTTATAAATTACTAGATAACCACATATAATTTTCCGATAATCATAATTTGAACCCATTAACTTTTACAATTTACTAAACAACCATATACTTTTATAATTTATTAAATACCCATATTATTTTTCGGAAATTGTAAAACAATTATATTAATTTCTATAAATTGCCCAAATAACCTTATAACTTTTATAATTCACTAATTACCCACATTAACCTTTATAATTATTAATTAACCACATTACCTTTTTAATTTACCAAATGTCCACCTTAATTTTCGTAAATTACAATTTAACCTCACCAACTTTATAAATTACCAATTAAGTTCATAACCTTTCGGTTTCAACATATAGTTTTCTATATTTATACTTTTTACCCCAAAACTTTAAATAAGTTACATATTAACTTATAAACTATAGTTTTAATATTTAATTTTCTTTAATAACCAAAACAATCCACAACTTTCCTCAATTTACATTTCCGCCTCATATTAAATTCCATTTTTTATATGTACTTCCATAAATTACATATTCACCCCAAAACTTTTATAAACTTAATACTTTATGTCATAAATCATTTTAACCCAAAGTTTTTGGTCAACACTTTGACCAAGACTTAATTTCACAATTAATACCTTAATAAACCCATAAAATCATAAGTAATTCGGCTATACTCCCAAGCTTTTCAATAATTACAAAATAGTCCCAAAACTTTATAAATTGCTACTTAAACACTTAAACACTTATTTAAATTCACCAAAATTCATAATATTAATTCCTACCTTATATTATAATATAAGTATACCAAACAACTCCTTATGTTCTCGGTTTTTACACTTTGTACACCAAACTTCTCAAAATTTATATTTTTGCCACATAACTTATTTAACTAGCCATTTAAATACTTGTAGCTATTTTTAATGTTCCCAAAACTTATAATATAAGTTAATACACTTATATTTTTCGAAAATCACCAATTTAAACATTTCATTCTCGGCCTTAAATAAATATTTACCATATGATTTTAAAACTTGATTTAAACCTTATAATAAATACATATAAATGTATATAAGCCATATAACACTTCTAAAAATTATGCTAATGACTTAGAATGATTATAATCTCAAAATAGAACAAATAAACCTTAGATAATTCGGTTTAATAATATGTGTATCATATTTAATTTTTGTGACACAATTTTATACCTTAAGGTAATAATCTTACCTTATATGTTATAAATTATTTTCTTGACACTTTAACTCAATAATTTTCGGCCTTAATATTAACATGGCCTAAACATAATTTTAATACCAAAATTTGAAGCTTAAATTAAGCTTAAACTTAATAAACCTTAATTATATAGACTTACGCCTTAAATCAAGACAATTCTTGTACTTGATTTTCCTTGAATTTCCAAGCTCTTTAAATGATATCTTGATGAATATAATTCGGCTCCTTATAAACATTTTAGGAGATCTATCTGTTAGACTTCTAACAAGAGTTTATAAATAATATTTGAAGTAGTTTTACAAGAGTTTGCCTTAAGAATTTAACAAGGTATTTTTGATACACCTTGAGATGATTGTAGATCCAAGTTTCCTTCATGAAATAATGAAGAGAACATATGTTTAGAAGTTCCTAAATTTTCAAAAATTACCTAAGGAATTTTCTTAAGATTTTCAACATGAAAATATACCTTAACTTGATCTTGTTGTTCATTGTATTGTTGTTGAATCAAGAAGCCTCCTTAGAACACCTAAGCTTGGCGATTTTTTTTGCAAGGTTGCTAGGATGATTTCTTGCTTCAAGACTTGGTAGAATTAACTAGGAAATTACATTAAAATGGTGTTAGAACCTAGAACACCATTAATGGAGTTTATTAACACTTAGGAATCAACTTAGGAAATGAAGAAAAGAGAGAGCTAGATGAGGAACTTACCATTCGTGAGTGATGGCAAGGAAATGAAGGTAGTCACATAAGTTATTAGGACTAGGAATGAGGCTGAATTATGTCTCATTATCTTATGTCATAATTATTACTACTTTGATTTCTTAATTAGCTACAAAGATCTCTTATTTGGCTAGTGTACGGCTGGTTGGCCACCAATGAATTTGGCATCTCATAATTGTAAAGCTACGGCTAAAAGAGTGGTAGAAACTTAATTTAGGTTAATTAATACTAGGCCTTTGTTTAGGATGTATTAGTTTAATTAATGTTGTTCACTTGTTTTATTCCTGCAGGTGCGATCGGCATACAGAATTGGAGCAATTAAGCAACTCTAAGTGGACTAGACTTACGGCTCCAACCATCCTAGGAGACCACTTTTAGTTTGTTAATTGTTACAAGTGGATAATATAAGTTAGGTATATGTATTATTGAGTTAATCAATTGGCAATCAAGCTCCCCACTACCTGTTTTCAATCAGCCAGCACATGCTCCATTTGATCAAGTTGTCTTACTTGTTTATAGTCTAATACATAAGCATGACTAGATTAGCATATTACTCCCATTATCATAATATAAGCTAACATTCATTTTTTTCCTGTAGGTCTTACGTAGGAGGGGCTTCTACAGACTGCCATAATGATATTAACAATTACTAAAGGTGGAGATGAGTCATATATATGACATGTTTTTAAACCAAAACTTAGTCAAAAATGACTAGAAATGGCGTACACAATAGGGCTCAGATGGGTTTGATTTTTCCTTTAATTTTTGTCACAATATATTGTATTAAGACCATACTAATATGTGTAATAGGTTCCAGCATTTAATTGGTACATTTTTATTATGGTAAAAGATGAAAGTTTTAAGGTAAAAATGCTGATTTTAGGTACCTTTTTATGATAAAATCGGCCCTACTTGTGCTATGAATTTAGTACTGCCATCAATTGATTTAGATGGTCAATTTATCCACTTTTAAGATTATCAACTCGTGGCTCCTCAAAAACTTCAAGGCAATTGCGTAAAACGCATTTTCGTGACACCCGAAGGTGTTTTTTTTTGTGCTTTAAGGATTTTCTTAAAAATAATTAGTCGCTATGAGTTCCAAGTGTTTATTGACATTGTTTATAGTCAATAATAATATTTTAAGGTGTTACCTTGAATTATATGGGGTTATAACCACTCAGAACACAACTCCCGGACTAACTGGGAAAAAAGGAGCGTTAAGAAACCCTCCCGAGTACTTTGTCTTTAACTGAGAATTTATCTTGAGAACTTCATCTTAAATATTCACTAAGGTATTATTATGCATTTAAAATGAAGTGTAATGCTTTACTTTATTCAATAAGGTATTTCCGGGACTTTCGGGCCTTAAGGGGCCTTTAAGGAAATTCCCGGGCATTTCGTATTTTTACTCAGTTTTAACTGAGGACTTGTGTTTCAAAGGTCATATAATGATCCTTGGTTACTTCATGTGAATTTTATAGCTTATATAACTTGTTTATCTTAAGGTCGGGCTTTAACGCACGTTTTTGACCTTATGGAGTTTAGGTGCGTTTTTAACGCCCAAGTGTTTATATACTTTCTTAGGGTTTCATAATTCCCCAAATAATATTTATAATTCCAAGAATAACATTTATTTACTTATATTTAATTATTTAAATGCTAGGGGTATTCAGTCTACCCCCTTAAAAGGACTTCGTCCCGAAGTCATAACTTATATTTGTTCATCCTACGGAATTAAGTTCCTCTTATCTATTCCCTGTATACTTATTATTCCAGGGTGTCAATATTATATTGGCATCTCTATATTCCATTACTACTCTGAGTGTATATGATTCCTATAAACAAATATTCTTATTCGTGATAATAATCACAGCATAATAACTTGATAAATAATGTAAAACAATGCGTTGTTCCAACTTCCTAGCTATCCCACTCGTCATCACTGCACAAGTGCAATACCAAATCCTCAGTCTTACAGAGTGCAGAGGCGTAAACCCTTGGCAGTGAATCTCTTGTGTGTTTGTAGGAATAAATACAAATATACTGCAAAGTAATTAAGTGCTTCATAACATCCAAGTGTTACGTAGAACACGACCATAACTTATTCAATGTCACATAGGACACAACGATAACCATATAAGTGTCTCACAGGACATATCATGATAACCAACCATTGTCACATAGGAATATCACAATCATTCAACCAATTGCCACACATGCGCAACATCAAACACAAATAAACCATACACAAAACCATTAGACTGCAGATAGCAAGTCGCATGTGGTGCTCTACCCCCTTAAAAGGGTTACGCCCACGTACCCCACAAGTATACACAAAACTAAGAAAGTACGTATACTTGTCTCGCATGGAGTTCTATAACGCCATGTCGCCTCCTAAATGTCGTGGTTGACCACTAAACCTTGACCATTCTAATGGTCTTGTTCTTGGTTTCCCTAGTCTTGGATTTTAATATGAGAACTGGGGTCTCCTCATATCTGAGTGTAGGAACTAGTTCGAGTGTCTCGGGCTCTAAGATAATCTAATCTGTACGCTAATGGGCTCACTCGCTCCGTAATAAGGTACGGTCCTACATACGAGCTTTCCCTTCTGCCCTAATCTAAAAATTCCTCCATATGTGAAAACTCTAAGGAAGACCGATCGCCTACTGCGAATCGAGATCTCCTACGGACATCTGTATATGACTCCTGTTGTTTAAGTTGTTTATATGCCTCGAGAATCTATGCATTATCTGACATGTTCCATATGCATTAATATGCTTTTATATCTGAATCCCGTATGTATGGGTGAAGGTGATCTATTATCTTGTACATTGCCAATATTATTTCATGGCTTACTTAAACTATCGTGTGTAACACACTTCCATTAATCGCCTCTTGTAGTTGTAATCGTTGGCGCTCGGGTCTTACGTTAATATTGGGGCATATTTAAAATCTCTTTCTTTGATCATCAGGTCATCATCTTGTGATTCTGGTATTTGAGTTTACTGTCACCTTATTCGATTTTCATTTGTAGAGTATAGGCTACGGTCGAGCCGTGCATCTTATGTATATTATAGAAAGATTTATTGATATTATTTATTCACCAATTGTTGGTAGTACGTACATGATTATTATCGTTTGTCCATCAAGTATACCACATTAGGGTTCCTGCTAACGTTTCTAGCAAGGTACAATCTTCTCTCAATTGAATATGTTCTCGCGGTTGTGAATCAACTTATGTGAGTATTAATAAAATGTTTCTACTCTTTATATTCTACACCATGTTTATAGGTAGATTCCCATCTAATATATATATTGATTTGAATTCGTAAGGAAAGACATGGAAGTCGATCTTTCCTTCCAGATGGCAAAGTGGGCCATAACTTAGAAGCTAGTTTGAGAATACTTTTATTATAAGTAATTGTCTCTTGATCTCATATTTAATTAATTAACATAGTTCATGGAATAATAATAGTTAGTATTCCCCTCACAATTGACTATTTTCCCGACATACGCGGAGTTGTTTTAGCTATTTAATCTCCTTAGGGTCACCTGGATAACTTAACTCTTAATTTACACCCCTTTTTTTTCCTGTATACTTATTAGTCAAATTTTTATATTTGACTTAGAATAAATGCTTACGTAACACAGAAATATTTGTGACCACTTGTAAGGAGTCTCAGGAATCATCCAACCCTGACGGGGTCAGCATCAGTGTTGAACTATCCTTCCACACCATTTTGTGTTTGGTTTTCCCTTGATCTGACCAGGATCAAGTTTGACCTCCCACGTCAATATCAAACAATCACATAATTGTCATTTTCCAAATTTTATCTTATCAAACTTTGAAAAGTGGTGATTACTACACGTACATTTTCCCTTAATTGTTATGCAACTTATTCCAATAACTGTTATAACCTATACTCAAATCTAGTGTATAGCCTTAATCCCCGGAACTAAGTTCCTTTGATCAATCATCAAGCGGGGAAGCCAGTTTTTCCTCTTGGCATAAAAATAGATTCTTATTAAAACATCTAGGCTCATATTGTCTAATAATTATATCCATCAATCATTTGGTTCTTAAATCCATCATCCAAGTAATACATTCAGCTATGGACTTGGATACCTTTGAATACCCTCTTCTCTTAGAAGGTTTATCTAATACTTAACTTATCAGGGCTTGATTATTGCCTATACTTGGTTATCATTACATAGAACAAAGGCAGTCACAGTTAGACTTCCAAGTAAAAATTTTCATAACTCAATCAACAACTACAGTCCACAAAGTATTATTTCCTCCTCCTTAAAGCTGGGCTTTTCCCCTATTTCATCTAAACTCCATAAATCTGGTGAACCATGTGTTCAGCCTAGGTTATGTATCTCTTAACAATAGTACCATCTCAAACTAGGGGTTTCCAGATTGTATCCAACGGTTTGGTAATAGGACAATCAAAGCATATTCTTTGTTTCTATCTCTTAGAACGTGGTTAATCCACAAACTTAATGGCTTCCAAACATAGGTCGATTAGTTGTATCAAATAGAAAATCTAGAATCATAGGGATTAGTATATAACGTTAGGAAGGCTTACGTGTAAAACAATTGTTACAAGCCAAGGGGTATGTTTCCCCCACTTTTAAATTTAATTTACACTTCTTTTTATATATTAATTCAAACTCTTATATAATTTACACTAACTTCATTGCAAGTGTCGAGGAGAGTTATTCGTTACCCTGCTTATATTAGAAATTTATATTACATATGGGGTTACCTTATTTGATTTGTTGCGATTTTTATTCGCGTTTATAACTTGAGCTGTCATAAAAGACATATGCTCGTAAATAACCATAAGGATAGTGTAGGATAGCCTCAAAATAGGGTAGGTGTATTTAGCGATACCTAACCCTCTGAAATGTATTAATACTCCTCGATATTTTCGGTTTGCAACCTCCAAATTATATGTACCTATAGCTTTTGATAATGCTAATTAGATAGTTCTTCCGACTTTAGAAAATATATATTCAAGGTTTGTTTCCTCCCCCTTATTATTAAGAGTCCGACACTGTCGCCATATTGATACTAGTTGAGACTCTTGGTAATTGCTCGGGTATTTATAACCCGTGCTTATCCATGATGAATGTTTAGTTTTTTTTTTTGAGATTCTGTTTTTGCTATTGTCGTATTTCAAGGTTTCTCACTATCTTCTCGCGAAGTTAATAAGGGATTGTAGGATTTTGTAGTCCCGCAATGAGCGGTAAGCTCGGTGCCTGGGTATCCCATAAAATTTCAGTGTTTATGCTTTACGTGCAAGTCTTCCTCAAGTCCTTTTGACAATTCTCGTAGTCTTGCGTATTTTATATTAATTAATGTATTCTTTTTTTTTTCATGACATCTGCTCGTTATTTAGGCAGGTCATAATTTGTAGTTACTGTAAGTTTGGACAGTTGATAACGCCCTTCAGCAAACCGGGCAAAAATTATCTTGTTATTCCTCATTGTACTATATCGCACCATGTATCCCAAGATTATATATTTTTTTGGTTTAATACTCTTAATCCATGATATGCTAATCTGGGTTCTCCACCAAATATTAACATGTCTCCTGACTTCAAAATAATCTTCTTCGCCTTATCATACTCTTCTTATCACCATAAAACTCAGCATCATCTCCTTGTGGAGAATGCTACAACTGGTATCCCAATCCTTACCCATACTCATCATATATAATTTAAGTTTTGATCCACTCTCATATCCTGGAATATAAAATCCTCTCAGGCTTATCCAAAAGTTCTACATTCATCTATAATAGTTATTTGTTCATTTACAGTTAAGTATTTTTTTTTGAGTAGGATCATGCCGGGTCAAATTACTTGGCATTATGCCCCTGGATATTCCCGACCTTCGCTCATAGGCTCAGGTGACCACGGTCTCTTAGGTAAGGGAAAAATATCAAAGTATCCTATTAGGTGAGAGGTTATCTCAATTAGGTCTCTCTAAATTTTTGATACTTACTAATCACATATAAGTCTCATTGACTGCTAATTATAAACACATATTCATGCATCATGCATTAGGTTTAAGTTCTAGGCTTACCGGTTTCACGCTGAGCGCTAGCCTCAGCGCCTGAAGTTCCCACTGTGTACAGGGTATTTCTTCATGGGACTATTTCTTTTCCCTCCCGACTCCCGGATGAGGATGGCTGTCCTCCCGGTCCTTTAGCATAGGTGTTGTTCTACGGTGCCTGGCCTACTCTTGGTCTGCCCGCCTCAATAACTGGTGTCCTCTGTGGACCTCTAGCTCCCTTGTAAACTCGTCCCCAGATTGGAAAAACATTCATACTCCCTGTGACCTTCCTTTTTGCAATAGCGGCACTCCACCTTCCTTCCTGCGCAATCTACGCCTGGGTGATTCTTTCCACAGCGTTTACAGTAATAGCGACGTCGGGTTGGCTTGTTGCCTCTAGGTGGTGCTGTTCTTAGTGGCTGAGCATCAATAGCTGGGCCGGTCAGACAAGGGACCTGCTCCTTCATCTTCTGACCATGGAAATCCTTCCGCCCCTTCTTCCTTTCAAAGAACTTCTTCCCCTTCTTGCAGTAACCGTCAGGGGTTGCTCCATCGTCATCTCCTTCAGTACTCTTCCTTTTCTTTCTTCCTGCGTCGGAGTAGTCGACTCCTGGTATATAGTGTAACAAACTGGTGCACCTTGCGTAGTACTGGTCAACTGTTTGACTCCCTTGGATTAAGGTATTGATCTCCTGCCTTTTTCTCTATTTTAGGTGTTCGGGGTAGTACTTCTCCCGCAACACTTCCACAAACTCTGTCCATCCAAAGTCCGGTGTAGTTCTACGGTGGCCCTCAACAGACCGCCACCAAATGTCAGCTGCGCCCTTAGGTTGTATGCGGCGATGTCGATCTGTTGGTCTTCTGGAACTCCGACAGCCTTGAACGCCTTCTGGTGCTCTGCAATGAACTTCTCCAGTGCGGCGGGGTCCGGCTCTCCTGAATAAGTTGGTACTCTTGCGTCTGCAACGCTCTTCAACCAGTTGGTTTCCCTGGGCCGCGGCGGGTGGGGTATGGCTCGCGTAAATTGGACTCCTAGTTCCTGCGTGAAAGTTGCCATGGCTGCTGCTAGTTCTGATACTGTTGGAACATCCGCCGGTGTCTCGCTACTGCGTCCACTGCTGTCTCCACGTGGTCTTTCACTGGTCGACATCTAAGATAGTATTTTATTATTTCTACTCGGTTGCCACACCGTCATACATACACAATCACAATCAAGTAAGTAAGCTAACTACTAGCAATTAAAATATCCCTAGGGTTTTTCTAAGTCACGAATCCTCACGGACGTTTCCCGTATCCCAATATTCCTATGCTCATTGTCCTAGACTCAGTATCTTTTCATCAGAGCGGTACTCCGCTCTGATACCACTTTTTGTAACACCCCTAATCCTAAACCTGTAATGACATCATAACTCGTAGCATAATAAATAGCAAATCACAGCGGTAAAATAAAACTATCTACCTTGGTGTTACACGCCGTTACTCACCCTTGTGAGCAACAAGGCAACCTTACTCTTTCCAACAATACAACTCCTCACGCTGTGATGAACAGATACTGAACACTTCTAATTATTACAAACCAAATCCAACTAAATGAGCAACTAACTAAATACAACAATCTCTTTATTACAATACAAATTAATCCAAAGGTGTTTGCTGCAAACACACCAGCTACCCCCGTGTCCCGCACTCCGGCTTGGGTCTCCTTCAACAACCTGGAATGTTTGGCCCAACAAAGGGCTCAACAATCGAAATGCTGGTATGCTAAATGTAGTCTTAAATCATCAAGATTCCTTAAGTCGTTTTAGCCATCTTGATATTAGATTCTTTACATGAAATACCGGTTTACAATAATAACAGTAATAACTGTAAACACTTAACAACACATAACAATCCACCTGTAAACACCAGTGCACAATAGTACACAACACCAATAACCACACAACAATAACCCATAGCAATAACCAATAATCACACATTAATAAACCATAACAATAACGAAACAAGATACGCGTATTAAACTGTACTTGTTAGTTGGCCACTTGGCCCTTATCCTTTAAACCAATCATTTAACCTTTTCCAATTAATTTCCTCCTCAAGTGTAACACCCCTACCATTAATACAGTGCTTACCTTCCAACCTCCTTACATATCAGATACACGCAGCGGATATATATTTACATACAATGGGTGATACAATGCCGTTAGTCACCCACGTGACTAACAAGGCTACTGATTCTACATACAACATCGGTCTGATGGACCGGAATCCCGAGTACTACAAATCTACAATGCATTCTCCATTTACCAGATGCTACCACAATCTCCATTCAATACAGTACTCCAAGTACAATACAATATAATCTACATACCGAGTTTACTAGGATCCTTATACAATGTACTATCTCTTCAAAGTTCATACATACTCGCTAAGAGACTACTTACTACCCGTTCCTCACACGCTACTTACTTCCAAATACCAGGGTGTGCTTCCGGTCTCTTCCTTGACCGTATTCGTTTCGGGTACCTGCACACTAAAAAATGTCCCCCGAAGGGGTCAGCTTTCGCCGAGCATGATAACCGCATACCCCGCGTACTAGTGAGGGTACGCCGACCACTTGGTCGAATACATGCGGTTCATTTCATACCAGCATACATGCATACATGCTCTTACACACATACCATAATACTTACACCACATACATACATACAATTCAGTTCATACCAGGAATACAATATAAACCAACCAATACATACTTACCTCTTCCGAAATACACATACTCATTACATACACAAAATACAATTCTTGTTAGGTTCATTGGTCCACCCGGGTTAATCGGGTGGAGATTACTCTTTTACTCATTACTTCATACACATACATACATACACATACTTACTTACGGATCCATACTTACTTACTCTTACTCTTACTCAAGTTAAGTCGTCGGGACCTCCGGCCCTGGGGACTACACCGTCCCACCTCCGGGATTTACTTGACTCACTAATCCGGGATGCTACCCACTTAAGGGATTTGGGCCGCGGACCAGTTTAAGAGTCAGGAATTGCAGCCAACCTCTTGTGACTCCGCATCCTCACGCGTGGCCGAAGCTATATCGGACTTGTACTCATTCCAATTTACTCACTTATGTTAGGAGTTAGATAGTTAGGAATTAGCACAAGTCAACATCCAAGCCACAATAATACAATACAAATATACACATACATACGAGGTACAATACTTTACCCAAGTACAATACTAGGTTCGAATACCATTCATCATCATTCATACCTTTCATGAATTATACAAACTAGTGCTCAAAACAATAAATATCAAGCACAACATAAGTCAAGCACAGGTAAGTGCAATATAGTCCGATTCATGCATTTATCTTATTTAGGTGGTCAAATAAGCACGCAAATCGGGGTAACCAGATTAGGATACAGGGCATGAAGAAATCATACCTTTCACCGTTGTACTCGTATCCCAACGTTCCTCCGGTATTCACAATTCAAATCCTATGATATACATACAACCGAATAATTAATCTAACTATCATTAACTTACTTCGGTTACCCTTACGCTTCCTAACTCATACTTACTAGGTCTTCACATTCTTATACTTACATTTTATTCACTTACTTTTAATTACTTAACGATGGTTTACTTACCTATGTATGCACATATGTATAGGTGGGTATAGATATACATACATACATATACTAACCATAGTCTTATAGTTTTTTTTTTGTAAGTTTTGACCCGACCGAACTTGCGACCGACCTTGCAAGTTCGGTCCGAGTCAGTAGGTTACATCGGGTGAAAATTCCAGGGCCGACCGACCTTGCAAGTCCGGTCCCAAGGTCGGTCCATTCCAGTAAGTTACTTAACGGAAAAATTTTAGCCCGACCGACCTTGCAAGTCCGGTCGCAAGGTCGGTCCATTCCAGTAGCTTACTCGACGGAAATTTTTCTGGCCGACCGAACTTGCATGTCCGGTCGCAAGTCCGGTCGATTCCAGTAGGTTCCAGACGGGAGAATTTTTCTGGTCCGACCGAACTTGCAAGTCCAGTCGCAAGTCCGGTCGATTCCAGAAGCTTTCCCGTCTTTGTAAATCTGGGCTCGACCGAACTTGCAAGTCCGGTCGCAAGTCCGGTCGGGCCCAGTATTTGCATTTTTACTTCTGTTTTCAGTCCCATACTTTACCCATTGTCTCTCCAATCTTCTTACATGTAATCTCACATGTTTAAAAACTACCTAGGCCCTTCAAATTGCCTTAGTTCACCCACCAAATGCTTTACTAAATCCATCAATCCACTTACACAATTTTTCCCTCACTTCTTTCCAACACTTACAATAGTTTCTCCAAGTGGTTGTTGCTACAGATTTTGGGTTCTTATTTCCTCCAGCTCCCTCTCCTAATGCCATCTTACCATTCCAATTCATTTCCAAGCAACTATAATATCTATACCCAAGTCCAACACTCTTTTTACCAATTCTTACACACTAATTTTTCCTAACCTCTCCAATGCATTTTTATGCATCTTGCTACAGATTTTGTACTCAACTTCTAACCTCCATTACTTCCTCAACCAATGCTACTCCTAGTATCCAAAATACATCCATTCACTTCCTAATTACATCCCATTAACAAATCATACCCAAATCTGTTACAAGCTACTAAACGCTCCCATTATACTCTCCACATACACCTAGTCACTACCTAGGTTGTTTTCTCATCTTGAACACTTAAGTCCTCAAATTCCTAGATAAAATTTGACATAGTCTCCCCTATATTATTAACATTCTCCACATGGTTTCTCTCACACATTAACATCATCTCATGTTTATACACAACATCAATATACAAGCTCCCATACACATTTACCAATACTAAAACACTACTAAAAATTCCTGCACTCAAACATTCATTCCCAAACTAGTTGTAACAGTTTAACAGTTTTAACGTTGTCTCCAAGGGTTTAAAACACTTACATCCTCTTATACATTACTCTACTACACACTACCATTTTACAATACCATTTTATACTTCTAAAATCTGTTATACACACACACATACAAAACTACACAAGGACAAGTATATTTTACCTTGTTACTTCTCAAGCTTCTCTCTCTTCCTCCTTCCTCTTCCCACCGGCTTTAGCTACTTTGACAATCTTACACTACAACCCATATACATACACTTTTCAATACACCATTTTAATACACAATTTAACCCTAACCATTATGTATGTTCTAATATAGGTTTTAGGGTTTAGAATTTATTTTACCTTCCAAGGGTGTAGGAGCTGTTTGGGTTAGCTCAAGAACAATATTTCCTCTCCTCTAACAAAGCCAAAATCGGCTAGAACACAAGGGACCAAACAAGGGTTTAGTCAAATTTTCGTTTTGCCCACAAAGGCTAGAAAAAGGTGGAGTTTCAAGAAGATTTTTACCTCAATAGAACAAGGAGAATGAGGTGGTTCCAATGGTGGTCTTGGAGCTCCAAATGCTCCATACCCATGGAGATGGAAGTTGTTGTTTTCGATTTTTGAAAAGGTAGGAATGTAGCTCTTGAGGAGAGGATTCCAATGGTACAAGTTTTGTAATTTTTGGAGGAGATTTGAGGGAGTTACAAAGGAGAGAAGTTGAGTTTTGTGTGGTTTCTCTCAAATCACCATGGAAATCGCATGGGGAAGAAGAAAGGAGAAAAGAGAGAGTGAGGGGGTGCTGGTCCACGTGAGAGAGAATAGAGAATGGGGATAGGAGAGAGAGAAATGTGAGAGTGTGAGAGTAAATATGTTACTTTTTGCTTTTTGATGTTTTTGTCTCTTGTGAATAAAAGAGAATAGAGATTGTGTGTGAGGGAGAGGTAAAATCGGTCACACACACAGAGCATGGGGGTTTTAGGATTTTATTTACAATATTGGACACATAAGTTTGTGTTATTTATGTTTCTACCCCACAACTTCCCGTTTTTGACAGTTTTTACTAATTTCTCGTTTTCTTGATTTTTATTGGTTCTAAAGCCTCACTAATATGTATTAATGATTATTTAGTTGACCAAAATTGTTACGAGTCTATTTGACCCGCTTAAAGTCACGTTTTCTCGGTTACCTCGAAAAACGCGCTTTAAGGTTCGTTAGTGATTTTAATCCATTTTAAGGATCCGTTTTCTTCGGGATTTGTTCCCATATATTATTTAGGTCTTAATTAAGCCTTTATAATCCTATATTACGCTGACCGAGGTTTCCTACCTCCTATGGTTATTTAACGCTTATTTAGCGTTTTTCGCTTTTAAAGAGTTTCTTTATTTCTTTTGGATTTATTTTCCCTTAAAAATACTTCTTAACCATTATTAAGCTCTTAAATACCTATTAGGATAATTTAATCGCCATGTTTAAGGTCGGGGTATTTCAATCTACCCCCCTTAAGAACTTTGTCCTCAAAGTTGTTCGAGGTTATAAGTTTACAATGCTTACTCATTCTTACATGTCTAATACTACGGTTATACATTCTTCCTCTTACTAATTCCCAAATCCATTACTCAAGGTTTCTACATACCATACCATCCAAATGTACTATAGTTACTCCAATCCACGCTACTACTAACTATCTGGTTCCTCATTACAAAGTTCATACATACTTACAGTGCAAAGCTATCCCCAAAGCAATGCAATACACACACAATCCCACAGGCACTCCGGTCATCTCGACGCAGGACTCCTCTATGTCCCGCTGCCTTGGAATAATACCACATACTACACTACTATCTTCTCCGGTACAAGCTTCTCACAAATTCTTAACCTTCAGTCTAAGAGAAATACTTCACTACTACCAATTAGAAATTTTTCTAAAACACATAACTCCAAAGTCCAATATATATACATTACTTCTATCCTATGTGTGATTTTGTGACCACTTAAGGGGAGCTTCAAGAATCATTGACCCTGATGTGATCAGCATCAGTGTTGAACTATCTTTCCACCCCAATTTGTTTGGTTTCCCTTGATCTGATCAGGATCAAGTTCGACTTCCCACATCAGTTTCAAACAAGCAAATAATTAGTTGTTTTCATTTTCTATCTTTTTACTCTTCCTAGTCATTCATACATCTCCAAAGGATGGAGTCAGTCCATCAATCATCCTCACTCTATTTCCCAAATGCTTTACTCCATGGTTCAATCCTAATGCTCATTTCCTCAACCTTCACTACTTCCATCCATTACTCACCATCATATTCTATATTCTAACTACGGAATACTACACTTATAAGATTTAGTTGGCTTCAATTGTTTCACATATTTTACTTACGATTCCACTACTCATAAACTTCATTCATCTACTATCCTCATTCATTTTGTACTACTTCTTCAAAGGTTACAATACTTGTGGAGCTCCGTCCACTACTCATTACTTTTCTTTTACTAATACTCTTACACTGGTGTTACAAGATAGGTACATTCCTCCTATGGTATTTGCATGTTTAATGCCTAGTTACCATAATTACAGTGTGAATGAGTACTTATGTTTGTTTAACATAGTACCAATCATCAATTTGGTTCTCATTTGTGCTATGCACATTATGGTTTAAGTGTTTTATTCATAAAACTTACATTAAGCGGTTTTCGCTCTACCCCCCTTAAAAGGGATTACGCCCACGTAATCTACCATATGTTATTATTATATAAACATTGGTTTAATCAGTTTGGGCAAACTGAAGCGTTTAGCTTCACTACAGTATGCTATGTACTATGCTCTGGTCAAAGGGTCTTAACCATACCAATGGTTTAGTCTTTGCACCAAGAGTTCCTATATGAGTTTATTTAACTCATATTTAATTCGATTCCAGCCTAATCGGCTTCAAGACATTAATAGCCATTATATTATGCTCACTAGGTATATTGTCTCCTAGCTAGGGCCCACTAGCTTCTGCTGCGTGACCCTGATAGCTTGGGTTACTTACCCTTCGTGGTATCATTAATGTGCTATACATCACCTTCTTATCCATTTATTATGGGAATAAGGTTTACTACACAAATGCGGTATTCTTTTACCGTGTTTGAACTCAATGAGTTTAAGGTTTATAACCAGCTCTCTGGTAATCTTCTGCACATGCTATTCGTGCTTCTACGATTATTCGTTAAGCTCCTCCGACTTATTGTCGGGCGAGGTTAAGTCACTACTTAGTTGTAGTACTTCCTCTGTTGTCAATAGCTTCTGAATTACACCAGTTCTTCTGGTTCAGTACAAGTGTTCTTTACTTGTATGACCTTGCATTTCTATGCGTCGGTCCTAGTGACTTTCTTAAGTCTCTTTCCACTCTTTATTCCATTGGAATTCACACTTTGTGATTGTTAGTGTATTGTACACTCTTCGTGCTTCTTTGGCCTTAGGCCGCACGGTTTGTTGCTAAGCTTGCTTAACTGGCTAGTGCCATGTTTATTGGTGAAAAGAAAGGTTTACTACGGTTTACATTCTCCATATCCCTAGCCATCCCATTAGATCATTAGCTGCACAAGTGCAATACCAAAACACTCAGTCATACAGAGTGCAGAGGCGTAAACGCTTGGCAGTAAGTCACTTATGTGATAGGAAGGAAATTTCCGTGTATCATCTCGTACTTATACTCCGTGTCATCATCTGCTACTTCCTCCTGTCGGTCGCTTGTTGCGCACCGCATTCTTACTCATTATACAACATTTTTTACTGTTTCTGTTACTGTGATAGTTTCTCTTCACTCATAGCCATTGTCATTGGCACCATTCCCTTATGGTATGAATACCCTAGGGTTTCCAATGTTCGTGTGTATGACGGTTGTTGTAGCATACCGCACTACTACTCCTTCCCATTGTGGGGATGTTTTATTTCAGTTTAGGTTTCATGTGTAGGTTGGCTTACCTCACATTATTTTCATCATTTGTGATACAATTTACCAAGTATCTTGGTTGACCAAGGATGAGATAACTCATCGGGTCATAAGCTCTCTTGAGCGTTAATCATTCATGGTGTTCAATGTGTGTTCACATTAACTGCTTTGTTAATTATTGCCTTTCGGTGCTGAGCATTGGTTTAGGCTCTGGCTGTGTAGTTTTGCTTGTATGTATACTACCAGGACATCCCATGAAACTTCAAGGGTTTTCTGGTCCCGTTCTCCAATTGGAGGGTATTCTATCACTGACAAGTGAAGGTTCTTGTTGAGGGGTTTGTCTCCACTCATAGGTCTAATGACAAGGTTTGCTATGTGGTGTTTACGCAATGGTCCACCACATGTTTAGGTGTATATGGAGTATGCTTACTCCCTTAAGTCGTAATGGTTTGGAAATCTCATTTCCTTATCCCATCATCCCTTGGCAATATCTATTGCGTGGTATTATTGTTATAGTAGATGGAAGCCTTTTCTAAGGGTTCACATCATCACCGCATTAGTGGTCTTTGGTTAACGAGGGGTACCTTCCCTTGGGTTTCTCGTAGTGTCCAAGTGTGGACTAGGCCAATGTTGGCATTACCATGATTCTCATGCCTCTGTGCTACCATTGCTACAGAAGGCATGGCGGTAATTAAGAACTCCGTCGACTGTATACTAGGCTGATGCTCTAGTGACAGTGACATTGAATTGAGTTGGCCATTACTCCAAGCCATTCAAAGTGTTGGGTTTGAATTTATGGTCCAGTTGTTGATTTCTTGTTGTATGAGGCAATCCCTCTTGCAAGTCTTGTTAGTATTGGTGTGGGTTTTGCAACCGTTTAAGGTTACACACGTAGTTGGTTGATGGCTTTTAAGCCGTACTGCTGCGAGCTATGCTCTTTGCAAGCTGCTTATGCATGTTTCCACTCCTTATATACCGTCATAGGTTGGAGGTATTATTGGGCTCCATGGTAAGTCGTGACATCACGCTTCCGTTCATAGGAGCCCCTTTAGGTAATCTGATGTTAATAGGTGTCTCTCAATATCTTAGGGCATTTCCTGTTAAGTGAAATCCCTTCGGGTCCCAACCAAGTGTTCGTTCTAACTTTCGTGCTTTGATCATGTCGCTGTTGTTCGACTGTTGTCCATCTAGTCACCCTCAAGGATTGCTCCTGGGTGTTGTTAAATTATGTCGTTACTTCCGGCTGATGGTTATGATATATTGTCCACTGTACCATCTTGTGGTATCGTTCTTGAGTTGTCCCTTTTTGGGTCATGACGTCTCCCGTCCTTGGGTAGACTGTTTATGCTTGTTCCTAGTACTTGAGACTGGGTTTGAATATCCTCTCCGATTATGGATTGTGCTTCGTAGTAATTTTGTGATCGCTCTTGGGAATTCTGCCCCGTTTGTTGAGCATTGTTAGGTTCACGTTAGGCATTCGCCTTAATGTGTTTAGGCTGGGCATTCCATCCAGCTGTCAGGTAATTGCTTGGATTATTTGAGACATATCCAATGTCTATACTTACTAGCATGTGCTCTTTGCATTCCTAGTTCTTATTCCTCATCTTCAGATGGATTCTCTGAGTTCCTTTATGCTTGATCCTCTGAGGTGTCCAGTTGTCTTGGGTTGAACTTACTGATGGTCCGTAGAACGGAGTTGACTACTTCCCGTGTGTCGTACACTACATGTATACATACGTGGGGTACCATGTTGATACGTTACCACTTACCCAACTATATGTCGGGCCCACAAGCTCCTTCGGAGTGCGGTTGTCCCACGCCTAGGTGAAGTATTCTGTTGCCCACTCCTCTTGTATCATCCTATGATACTCACCATAATGCTGTTGATCTGGTTTTAAAATCCAAGGTTTTTAAAAGAGGGTTGTGGTTTTGAAAAGAAAATTTTGGGTTTTAAAACAATGGTTCGGTGTTAAAAGAAATTCCTCATGGCATAGCCACGTTTGAGGTCTTGACCAAGCCTAGCTTCTCGCTGACTGGTATGTTCTAATTACAGTGGTTGGGCCGTTAGGCCTTTCCAAGGTTCCATTCCTTCAGTTTTAGGCTGTTTATTCCTGTGGTTGTTTCGTTACGGTCACCGTACATTACTATGTACTTGTGACGTATTAGTGTTCCTTTACATATCTCTGTCTTTACTGCACTTGCCTTGGCAAGTGCGCGGTATCGGTGGTTTTTGGATAATCCTATACCAATCTTGGTAGGGTTTCCATTTGTGTTTGTTAGTCTTGTTGGCGCGTCCCTCGATCTTATTGATCTATAATTGATATACTCGCTCCTTTAGGTAGCTTCTTGGTGGTCTAGACATGGCTGTCGTAGATCTGGGTACTCCTCCACTCCTTGGAGGTTCCCGTTCTATTTGGTTTAGTGTCGCTCCTTGTGGCTCGTTCCCACACATTTGTGGTGGTTACTGAGCCTTCCTTGTTTAGGCACTACGCTTGTAGTCCTATTGGTTTATATCTCATGGTTGTTCTTGTAGTTGTCTGCGCTATATTGGCCAGGTGTTGCAACCTTGAAGGCATCGTAGTTTTGGAGTTAACCGCTTCCGGCTATGTCCTTAGTCAGCTAGCATACCGTTGGTGGTATTATTCAAGTGTCACTATCCCGTAGACTCGTGTCTCGGGTTCCGTTACTGCTCCCTTTTTCATTCTGTTGCACGCTTAGTGCTTCTTTCCCTGTTGATGGTTGATTAGCTAGGTTCTCGCGACTGCTAAGCATGTCGCCCCATGCTGTTGTAGGTTGCAGCCTCCTTATGGTTGGAGTGCTCATTCGCCCGCTATCGAGCGTGGGTATTGTTGTTGAACCGGGATCCATTTCCGGCTTCCAATCCCTGGAATTTACTATACGTCGGTTCTTGTTTACTGTGTGATTGCTTCACAACTGCCAGACCGGGTTTCCCCGGGTATGAGAGGACTTTCCTTCTCTCTGGCGTCCTTTCCCAAGTTATACAATGGGGTTCGCGGCGGGCGGGACTGGTATTGTAGGCATCCGGTACTCACCGGTAGTTCCTAACTAGCATACCTCTAATGCTAACACTCAGCCCTTAGCCCTAAGCTTCTAATTCCTAACTCGGTATTCCTAGACTCGGTATTTCCAGTCATCAGAGCGATACTTCGCTCTGATACCACTTTTTGTAACACCCCTACCATTAATACAGTGCTTACCTTCCAACCTCCTTACATATCAGATACACGCAGCGGATATATATTTACATACAATGGGTGATACAATGCCGTTAGTCACCCACGTGACTAACAAGGCTACTGATTCTACATACAGCATCGGTCTGATGGACCGGAATCCCGAGTACTACAAATCTACAATGCATTCTCCATTTACCAGATGCTACCACAATCTCCATTCAATACAGTACTCCAAGTACAATACAATATAATCTACATACCGAGTTTACTAGGATCCTTATACAATGTACTATCTCTTCAAAGTTCATACATACTCGCTAAGAGACTACTTACGTTCCTCACACGCTACTTACTTCCAAATACCAGGGTGTGCTTCCGGTCTCTTCCTTGACCGTATTCGTTTCGGGTACCTGCACACTAAAAAATGTCCCCCGAAGGGGTCAGCTTTCGCCGAGCATGATAACCGCATACCCCGCGTACTAGTGAGGGTACGCCGACCACTTGGTCGAATACATGCGGTTCATTTCATACCAGCATACATGCATACATGCTCTTACACACAGTACCATAATACTTACACCACATACATACATACAATTCAGTTCATACAGGAATACAATATAAACCAACCAATACATACTTACCTCTTCCGAAATACACATACTCATTACATACACAAAATACAATTCTTGTTAGGTTCATTGGTCCACCCGGGTTAATCGGGTGGAGATTACTCTTTTACTCATTACTTCATACACATACATACTCATACACATACTTACTTACGGATCCATACTTACTTACTCTTACTCTTACTCAAGTTAAGTCGTCGGGACCTCCGGCCCTGGGGACTACACCGTCCCACCTCCGGGATTTACTTGACTCACTAATCCGGGATGCTACCCACTTAAGGGATTTGGGCCGCGGACCAGTTTAAGAGTCAGGAATTGCAGCCAATCTCTTGTGACTCCGCATCCTCACGCGTGGCCGAAGCTATATCGGACTTGTACTCATTCCAATTTACTCACTTAAGTTAGGAGTTAGATAGTTAGGAATTAGCACAAGTCAACATCCAAGCCACAATAATACAATACAAATATACACATACATACGAGGTACAATACTTTACCCAAGTACAATACTAGGTTCGAATACCATTCATCATCATTCATACCTTTCATGAATTATACAAACTAGTGCTCAAAACAATAAATATCAAGCACAACATAAGTCAAGCACAGGTAAGTGCAATATAGTCCGATTCATGCATTTATCTTATTTAGGTGGTCAAATAAGTACGCAAATCGGGGTAACCAGATTAGGATACAGGGCATGAAGAAATCATACCTTTCACTGTTGTACTCGTATCCCAACGTTCCTCCGGTATTCACAATTCAAATCCTATGATATACATACAACCGAATAATTAATCTAACTATCATTAACTTACTTCGGTTACCCTTACGCTTCCTAACTCATACTTACTAGGTCTTCACATTCTTATACTTACATTTTATTCACTTACTTTTAATTACTTAACGATGGTTTACTTACCTATGTATGCACGTATGTATAGGTGGGTATACATATACATACATACATATACTAACCATAGTCTTATAGTTTTTTTTTTTGTAAGTTTTGACCCGACCGAACTTGTGACCGACCTTGCAAGTTCGGTCCGAGTCAGTAGGTTACATCGGGTGAAAATTCCAGGGCCGACCGACCTTGCAAGTCCGGTCCCAAGGTCAGTCCATTCCAGTAAGTTACTTAACGGAAAAATTTTAGCCCCCGACCTTGCAAGTCCGGTCGCAAGGTCGGTCCATTCCAGTAGCTTACTCGACGGAAATTTTTCTGGCCGACCGAACTTGCATGTCCGGTCGCAAGTCCGGTCGATTCCAGTAGGTTCCAGACGGGAGAATTTTTCTGGTCCGACCGAACTTGCAAGTCCGGTCGCAAGTCCGGTCGATTCCAGAAGCTTTCCCGTCTTTGTAAATCTGGGCTCGACCGAACTTGCAAGTCAAGTCCGGTCGGGCCCAGTATTTGCATTTTTACTTCTGTTTTCAGTCCCATACTTTACCCATTGTCTCTCCAATCTTCTTACATGTAATCTCACATTTTTAACACTACCTAGGCCCTTCAAATTGCCTTAGTTCACCCACCAAATGCTTTACTAAATCCATCAATCCACTTACACAATTTTTCCCTCACTTATTTCCAACACTTACAATAGTTTCTCCAAGTGGTTGTTGCTACAGATTTTGGGTTCTTATTTCCTCCATGCCTAGCTCCCTCTCCTAATGCCATCTTACCATTCCAATTCATTTCCCAACTATAATATCATACCCAAGTCCAACACTCTTTTTACCAATTCTTACACACTAATTTTTCCTAACCTCTCCAATGCATTTTTATGCATCTTGCTACAGATTTTGTACTCAACTTCTAACCTCCATTACTTCCTCAACCAATGCTACTCCTAGTATCCAAAATACATCCATTCACTTCCTAATTACATCCCATTAACAAATCATACCCAAATCTGTTACAAGCTACTAAACGCTCCCATTATACTCTCCACATACACCTAGTCCTACCTAGGTTGTTTTCTCATCTTGAACACTTAAGTCCTCAAATTCCTAGATAAAATTTGTCATAGTCTCCCCTATATTATTAACATTCTCCACATGGTTTCTCTCACACATTAACATCATCTCACCTGTTTATACACAACATCAATATACAAGCTCCCATACACATTTACCAATACTAAAACACTACTAAAAATTCCTGCACTCAAACATTCATTCCCAAACTAGTTGTAACAGTTTTTAACGTTGTCTCCAAGGGTTTAAAACACTTACATCCTCTTATACATTACTCTACTACACACTACCATTTTACAATACCATTTTATACTTCTAAAATCTGTTATACACACACATACAAAACTACACAAGGACAAGTATATTTTACCTTGTTACTTCTCAAGCTTCTCCTCTCTTCCTCCTTCCTCTTCCCACCGGCTTTAGCTTTGACAATCTTACACTACAACCCATATACATACACTTTTCAATACACCATTTTAATACACAATTTAACCCTAACCATTATGTATGTTCTAATATAGGTTTTAGGGTTTAGAATTTATTTTACCTTCCAAGGGTGTATGAGCTGTTTGGGTTAGCTCAAGAACAATATTTCCTCTCCTCTAACAAAGCCAAAATCGGCTAGAACACAAGGGACCAAACAAGGGTTTAGTCAAATTTTCGTTTTGCCCACAAAGGCTAGAAAAAGGTGGAGTTTCAAGAAGATTTTTACCTCAATAGAACAAGGAGAATGAGGTGGTTCCAATGGTGGTCTTGGAGCTCCAAATGCTCCATACCCATGGAGATGGAAGTTGTTGTTTTCGATTTTTGAAAAGGTAGGAATGTAGCTCTTGAGGAGAGGATTCCAATGGTACAAGTTTTGTAATTTTTGGAGGAGATTTGAGGGAGTTACAAAGGAGAGAAGTTGAGTTTTGTGTGGTTTCTCTCAAATCACCATGGAAATCGCATGGGGAAGAAGAAGGAGAAAAGAGAGAGTGAGGGGGTGCTGGTCCACGTGAGGAGATAGAGAATGGGGATAGGAGAGAGAGAAATGTGAGAGTGTGAGAGTAAATATGTTACTTTTGCTTTTTGATGTTTTTGTCTCTTGTGAATAAAAGAGAATAGAGATTGTGTGTGAGGGAGAGGTAAAATCGGTCACACACAGAGCATGGGGGTTTTAGGAATTTATTTACAATATTGGACAATAAGTTTGTGTTTTATGTTTCTACCCCACAACTTCCGTTTTTGACAGTTTTTACTAATTTCTCGTTTTCTTGATTTTTATTGGTTCTAAAGCCTCACTAATATATTAATGATTATTTAGTTGACCAAAATTGTTACGAGTCTATTTGACCCGCTTAAAGTCACGTTTTCTCGGTTACCTCGAAAAACGCGCTTTAAGGTTCGTTAGTGATTTTAATCCGTTTTAAGGATCCGTTTTCTTCGGGGATTTGTTCCCATATATTATTTAGGTCTTAATTAAGCCTTATAATCCTTATATACGCTGCCGAGGTTTCGTACCTCCTATGGTTATTTAACGCTTATTTAGCGTTTTCGCTTTTAAAGCGTTTCTTTATTTCTTTGGATTTATTTTCCATACAAATATTCGTAACCATTATTAGGCTCTTAAATACCTATTAGGATAATTTAATCGCCATGTTTAAGGTCGGGGTATTTCATCATGTGTCATGACAAGTCAAACCTTAATAACTTATTAATGGACGAATGTCCCTTGTGTTCCATTGGAACTGTTTACCAGCTGACCCTGTGGCCCTGGTTAATTGACCGATCCGGTCGAAACTGTGCACCAACGGCAGTGCCTTCCGCCATCCCCGAATGTGGCTGATGGATTTCGAGTGACTCCATTATAGTCTCTCGTAGTGATCACAATGCGCAACCAGAAAGTCGAAACGATCTGGATTCCTCTCTTATAAGTTAGCCCTTTTTGTCAGTGACATAATAACCAATCATTGAGTTAAGACTATAATAGTTGACCATCAGTTAGGTTCAATAATACCTTTAGGTCAGTTAGTCTTGATCCATTTTAAATGTATAAACTTCCAGTCATAAGACGTTCGCGTATAAATAAAACGCAACCAAGTTGAGCAATACAGTATTCAATATCATTCACATAAAATCACAGATATCGCTCTTAAACAATTAACACAAATTGTCTGGACCTTAGGATAATCCTTAGGACATTCAGACCACACAATTAACATACCGTTCACCGTGAAAACAGCTAGCTTGACAGTTCACGCTCTAGTAACCTTTCCCGTACGCTGTTATTTATACATACAATAACGGGTAATATTAATACGACTGTCCACTAAATATTACAGTACTGTCTCTACAGAGTTTATTCTCGTTGTATAATAACTCTGTATGTTATTTATTTTCCCCTGTTATTTTAACAGTGGTTCTAGATAACCTACCAGTTCATTATTTTATGTGAAGCTCACATGTGATAATGAATTATCATTTATACGATATATCTTTACCTCATTAATTACATACTCATAATTATTTCCACTTATCATTTATATCATATCATTTAGTTATTTATGTTATAACCACCTTTATTTCATAAACTTTATATTATATTTCATAATATTCCATAATACATTATATTAACTAGTTTTACTTCCTTTCCTTATTAAATTACATAACCAATCTTATTATTTCGGTATTTATATTTTATACCCAACAACTTTATAAATTACTAGATAACCACATATAATTTTTCGATAATCATAATTTGAACCCATTAACTTTTACAATTTACTAAACAACCATATACTTTTATAATTTATTAAATACCCATATTATTTTTCGGAAATTGTAAAACAATTATATTAATTTCTATAAATTGCCCAAATAACCTTATAACTTTTATAATTCACTAATTACCCACATTAACCTTTATAATTATTAATTAACCACTTTACCTTTTTAATTTACCAAATGTCCACCTTAATTTTCGTAAATTACAATTTAACCTCACCAACTTTATAAATTACCAATTAAGTTCATAACCTTTCGGTTTCAACATATAAATTTCTATATTTACACTTTTAACCCCAAAACTTTAAATAAGTTACATATTAACTTATAAACTATAGTTTTAATATTTAATTTTCTTTAATAACCAAAACAATCCATAACTTTCCTCAATTTACATTTCTGCCTCATATTAAATTCCATTTTTTATATGTACTTCCATAAATTACATATTCACCCCAAAACTTTTATAAACTTAATATTTTATGTCATAAATCATTTTAACCCAAAGTTTTTGGTCAACACTTTGACCAAGACTTAATTTCACAATTAATACCTTAATAAACCCATAAAATCATAAGTAATTCGGCTATACTCCCAAACTTTTCAATAATTACAAAATAGTCCCAAAACTTTATAAATTGCTATTTAAACACTTATTTCAATTCACCAAAATTCATAATATTAATTCCTACCTTATATTATAATATAAGTATACCAAACAACTCCTTATGTTCTCGGTTTTCACACTTTGTACACCAAACTTCTCAAAATTTATATTTTTGCCACATAACTTATTTAACTAGCCATTTAAATACTTGTAGCTATTTTTAATGTTCCCAAAATTTATAATATAAGTTAATACACTTACATTTTTCGAAAATCACCAATTTAAACATTTCATTCTCGGCCTTAAATAAATATTTACCATATGATTTTAAAACTTGATTTAAACCTTATAATAAATACATATAAATGTATTTAAGCCATATAACACTTCTAAAAATTATGCTAATGACTTAGAATGATTATAATCTCAAAATAGAACAAATAAACCTTAGATAATTCGGTTTAATAATATGTGTATCATATTTAATTTTTGTGACACAATTTTATACCTTAAGGTAATAATCTTACCTTATATATTATAAATTATTTTCTTGACACTTTAACTCAATAATTTTCGGCCTTAATATTAACATGGCCTAAACATAATTTTAATACCAAATTTTGAAGCTTAAATTAAGCTTAAACTTAATAAACCTTAATTATATCGACTTACCCCTTAAATCAAGACAATTCTTGTACTTGATTTTTCCTTGAATTTCCAAGCTCTTCAAATGATATCTTGATGAAGATAATTCGGCTCCTTATAAACATTTTAGGAGATCTATCTGTTAGACTTCTAACAAGAGTTTATAAATAATATTTGAAGTAGTTTTACAAGAGTTTACCTTAAGAATTTAACAAGGTATTTTTGATACACCTTGAGATGATTGTAGATCCAAGTTTCCTTCATGAAATAATGAAGAGAACATATGTTTAGAAGTTCCTAAATTTTCAAAAATAACCTAAGGAATTTTCTTAAGATTTTCAACATGAAAATATACCTTAACTTGATCTTGTTGTTCCTTGTATTGTTGTTGAATCAAGAAGCCTCCTTAGAACACCTAAGCTTGGCGATTTTTTTTGCAAGGTTGCTAGGATGATTTCTTGCTTCAAGACTTGATAGAATTAACTAGGAAATTACATTAAAATGGTGTTAGAACCTAGAACACCATTAATGGAGTTTATTAACACTTAGGAATCAACTTAGGAAATGAAGAAAAGAGAGAGCTAGATGAGGAACTTACCATTCGTGAGTGATGGCAAGGAAATGAAGGTAGTCACGTAAGTTATTAAGACTAGGAATGAGGTTGAATTATGTCTCATTATCTTATGTCATAATTATTACTACTTTGATTTCTGAATTAGCTACAAAGATCTCTTATTTGGCTAGGTGTACGGCTGGTTGGCCACCAATGAATTTGGCATCTCCTAATTGTAAAGCTACGGCTAAAAGAGTGGTAGAAACTTAATTTAGGTTAATTAATACTAGGCCTTTGTTTAGGTTGTATTAGTTTAATTAATGTTGTTCACATTTTATTCTTGCAGGTGCGATCGGCATACAAAAATGGAGCAATTAAGCAGCTCTAAGTGGACTAGACTTACGGCTCCAACCATCCTAGGAGACCACTTTTAGTTTGTTAATTGTTACAAGTGGATAATATAAGTTAGGTATATGTATTATTGAGTTAATCAATTGGTAATCAAGCTCCCCACTACCTGTTTTCAATCGGCCAGCACATGCTCCATTTGATCAAGTTGTCTTACTTGTTTATAGTCTAATACATAAGCATGACTAGATTAGCATATTACTCCCATTATCATAATATAAGCTAACCTTCATTATTTTCCTGCAGGTCTTACATAGGAGGGGCTTCTACAGACTGCCATAATGATATATTAACAATTACTAAAGGTGGAGATGAGTCATATATCATATGACATGTTTTTAAACCAAAACTTAGTAAAAAATGACTAGAAATGGCGTACACAATGGGGCTCAGATGGGTTTGATTTTTACTTTAATTTTTGTCACACTATATTGTATTAAGACCATACTAATATGCGTAATAGGTTCCAGCATTTAATTGGTACATTTTTATTATGGTAAAAGATGAAAGTTTTAAGGTAAAAATGCTAATTTTAGGTACCTTTTTTATGATAAAATCGGCCCTAATTGTGCTATGAATTTAGTACTGCCATCAATTGATTTAGATGGACAATTTATCCACTTTTAATATTATCAACTCGTGGCTCCTCAAAAACTTCAAGGCAATTGCGTAAAACGCATTTTCGTGACACCCGAAGGTGTTTTTTTTGTGCTCTAAGGATTTTCTTAAAAATAATTAGTCGCTATGAGTTCCAAGTGTTTATTGACATTGTTTATAGTCAATAATAATATTTTAAGGTGTTACCTTGAATTATATGGGGTTATAACCACTCAGAACACAACTCCCGGGCTAACTGGGCAAAAGGGAGCGTTAAGAAACCCTCCCGAGTACTTTGTCTTTAACTGAGAATTTATCTTGAGAACTTCATCTTAAATATTCACTAAGGTATTTTTATGCATTTAAAATGAAGTGTAATGCTTTACTTTATTCAATAAGGTATTTCCGGGACTTTCAGGCCTTAAGGGGCCTTTAAGGAATTTCCTGGGCATTTCGTATTTTTACTCAGTTTTAACTGAGGACTTGTGTTTCAAAGGTCATATAATGATCCTTGGTTACTTCATGTGAAGTTTATAGCTTATATAACTTGTTTATCTTAAGGTCGGGCTTTAACGCACGTTTTTGACCTTAAGGAGTTTAGGTGCGTTTTTAACGCCCAAGTGTTTATATACTTTCTTAGGGTTTCATAATTCCCCAAATAATATTTATAATTCCAAGAATAACATTTATTTACTTATATTTAAATGCTAGGGGTATTTCATTATGTTACAAATCAAAGTTGTAATAAGGCCATGTATTTTAGGCCATTTCATTATGTTATTTAAAGATTAAATTACATTTAAAGTAAGTTATATCATTATTATAGAGTTTAGGGGAAAACCAGTAAATAAACAAAATTATAAGGGCTCTAGATAAATATGGCCGAAAGTTAGGGTTTAAAAGGAGTTAAAATGAAAATTGTAAGATTTTACAAAGTTTGGGGTTAAAATGTAATTTCTAGGAAAATTGGGGTAACTTTCTTAATTATTGGAAATTGGTGGTCAAAGCTGTGTTTGAAGGTTAACATTGACCATAGTAGAGGCCTTGGCCAAATTAGGTGATTAAATAATTTAATTATCGCCTTATATTAAGTATTGGAGTTATTTGTAAAAAGGGGTTACTATTCGCAGTATAAAAGTACTAATCACCGCAGTACAAAATTTTTTTAAATCATATTGACATTGTAAACATGTAATGATGTGTCCCTGTGTTTTTTTAAATGATATCTGAAAGTAAATTTACCCAAGAAGTTTGTAGTTGATTAGTAGTGAATTAGTTACTTTTTTGTTATAATCAATACAGGAATTTTTTTTTTAAAAAAAAGTGTTGGATTACATTTTTATGTGTTTATACTATTAATATGATTTAAAATTAATTTGTACTGCGAATAGCCAAAAAACTTTACTATTTGCAGTACAATTTTTTTTCACCAAACTTAGTTGAATAAGTGGAATGTTGTGGGGAGACACTTTTTTCCGAAACAAAAGAGAATTGAATGACCAAATTTCAGTCAAAATGATTAAAACAACTAAGTTAACGAAAAACTAAGTCACAACAACTAAGTTAAAGAAAAACTAAGTTACAACAACGAAATTAAAGAAAAACTAAGTTACAACTAGTAAGTTAAAGAAAAACTAAGTTACAACAACTAAGTTAAAGAAAAACTAAGTTACAATGTTGTTCCATCTATCTATCCTAGATTGTATTTGATGAATCCAAGGTCCAACAGTGTTTGGATCTCTATAAAAGAACCACTACGGATAGACAGGGGGGAGTGGGGAGTCATCAACCATATAAAACCTTACGAAATGACCCTGGGGGCAAACTCCTATGTGGATCTCTCCTCTTGGTCTATCAAGATTGGTATAATTTTCGATCAGAAGGTATGTGACACTTGTCATACCCTCCATATAGTAGAGTAGAAAACTACTATCGAAGTGTACTTTGTCGCGATCACTGTCCCCATTTCAGTGGTCATCCATTTGTCCTAAGGTGCTGCCCCATCCCTATTCCAATGAAGCGCTCTTATCATGTCGTTGAATGGTGCTTCGTTAAACATGTCCTTGTATACATGCCTCGCCGGTTTTGTATTCTTTATGTGATGGTACAATCCTTTACGGACATCTTTTCACCTCTCTTCGTTTGAATACGGGTAATCAGCAATCACCCTGAAACCATAATTACCATCTCCACGAACATCAATATACCCAGTGATATATTGATATAGGTTGGATGGGAAACACTGGTAGTATGGGAAGCTGTTTATGGGCGTGAATCGATTCGGATCTGATGATCCTCTATTATTTGATCTTCTATTTGATGGTGCTCCTTGCAAACGATTTATTTGATGTATTAAATACTAAGAAATAATCCTAGAAATCAACAAATCAATAGACCGTCGGGTTGTAAAAATCCCGGTCGTAGTAGTATAGCAATTTAGAAGCGACCAGGTGTCAATCCACGGGACTTGAGGTAAATAAGTCTAGCCTAAGACAATGGGTAATTCAAAAGGGGTTGTTTTTGTTTTGGGATTTAAATAAATAATAAGAATGAGATAATTAAAATAACAGACAGGAAAATAAATAACAGATAAATAAAGTGATAGATGATATGGATGAGCGGGACTCTGGGTTCAGGTTAAAACCGTTTGATCAATTATGTCCACTGGTTAATTAAAGACAGATTGGCAAAATTCCTAATATTTTCTTAAGAGCTAAGTCATAGTCTCAGAAGAACTCGTTTACCAGAAATGCGGGGTCTAGTCTAGACTCGAGCAGAAAACACATGTAAACGGATTAAGTACGAGGAATAATAATTTGCGTCTGCAGGAATAATTAATTAATCCAATCAATAATTCCAAAGGTATACAGATTAATTTAACCAATCTATTTATCACTTGGTCGGATCAAAATAGATTTAGTAAAGCAGTTCAACAAACTCATGACATTTATTAAAATGCGCAAGAATAACATTAATCGTAACAATCCGTAATTAATTAAAACCAGAAAATATAAATTACATAATTAAAACAAACTGAAATAAACCATCCCCAGAGTAAATCCTCTAAACCGACATAATAAATAAATAGACAGAATAAGAAATCATCTTATCTGACATCCTGATATTGCGTTGTTATTTGGACTGATAATATGTCGATTTATCGGTTGAATAATGGGTGTGAATGGAAAATGGATGAATGGATTATGAAGGTAAGTGAGGTGCTGTATGGGTGATGTTGTGAATGAATGGAATGGAGGATTAATATGTGTGAGATGGAGTGAATGGGATGGTGTAGTAGTAGTAGTGTTATACACTACGTACTTGTTGTGTGCTCTACCGGATGAAGGAGATTGTGTATTTATAAACTTGTAAATGTATAAGATGATAGTGGTGGATGGAAGTGCTGATGAGGATGGATGGTGGCAGCAATGCTGGAAAGAAAGAAAGGAAGTAACGTGGAGTATGGGGGAATGATTTTGATAATGTTGAATGATGATTATGAAAGTGATTAAGTGGGAAACTGGAAGGAATAAACGACTGAAAGTTGAAGGATGGGGCGGTGGTTTGTCAGATGAGATAAAATTGTTTATATATTTTTCTTTCTATGCGCGCAACCTTCAGGATTGCTTCGCTTGCTGCGTCCGGACATGCGTCCGACCCTGGAGGTCCGGACGCCTCTGTCGGTCGTGAACCATTCTTCCTCCAGTCACGTCCGAGTCTACTGTCCGTGCTAGCTGCCCCGGACGCGCCCCTTGTGTGACGTCCGGACTCTAGTCCGTACCAACTTCATCCGGACACGAGACTTGTGTGACTTCCGACCCACCTCGTCCGGACGTAAGTCCGGACGTGCCTTATTTTCGCCTCGTTCTCGGTTAACTTCGACGGGGCCTAGATTCTTCGTTTTAGCTCCGTTTTTGGATCCGTTTGCGGCGTTGGAAAGCTCGTGACGAGATCTACGCATTTGCACAATAATTTCCCACTTTAAACAGATAAATTGGCATCAGTACTTGTCCAAAGTAAGAATCATGAAAAGCATAGGATAAGTGTGAGAAAACGCCTGAGAGCTTGCGTAAAATAGGAATTTAAAGCATATAAAACTATATCAATTTCACACTTATCAAATCACCCCACACTTAGACTTTTGCTTGTCCTCAAGCAAATACAGAATATGACTACTCTTAAGGGCCGAAGTATTGAAACTCATGATCAAACAACTGCTTAAGGAAAACAAGCAAAATGACAATCAAAAGAAAAGTTCTGCTACTAGCTGTAGGTTTTCGCAAACAGTGAAAAAGAATGAAGTTAAAAAGCATGGAGAAGTTAGACTATAGAAACTGAAACAGAATAGTTTGGGATCCTCCACCATTTCTTTCCTCTAACCTTTGGATGACAAGGGGTATGAAGTAACACCTTATTCCGTGATACCTTTCAACACCACATACTCATGATCAGAATAAGCAAAAAAATGAATTATACATTTAGCTTTTCAAAGTTCATTTTCCTTAACATTCTGCCATTCACATATTTCATTCATCCCCTCAGACTTTTCTCTTCACCCTTGTAGCGGCTTTGGGACTTCTATCCCAGATCACAAGACCTTAGGTAGATGGGTGATAAGGCACCCCAAGGACTTAATAACCGAATGAAGAGGCCTGTTTTGGTTCAGAAATTTAAATTCAGATCAGCGGAGTACCTTGCCTTATCCTTTTCATTCCAAACTTTCACGTTATTCTTAAGACCCCAAACTAGACCAATTCAATTTTCATAATCAGCTAATCCACCAAATTTCAGTGAAAATAGATATTATTTGAATAAAACTAAACAAACAAACAGTCTAGAGCAGAAAGATTCTTGAGGTGGTCATCAGGCTCGTTTTCAAAGCTTCCAAATTATTGTTTTTATTTCTTTTGGCCACTTACAAGAGATAATTCTTTCAAAATAAGAGGACAAACAAAAACAAATGTGGCATTAAGTGCAACTGTCATATTTTCAGGGAAAGGTCCTACTTCCTCACACTTAAGAGGAGCAATGTCCTCATTGTTCAAAAATAAAATTAAGAGAAGACCTTTCAAAATATGCCAGACTCATGAAGAATTTTACTCAGGATAATCATGGACTGATATAAAATAAGCATTAAGCATGATAGATTATCGTAGGCTGAACACATTAAAAATAAAGGAAATGGAAACTCCCCTGATATCGTAGATTGAGGAAGGTTCCCTTCCTCACACTTAAGCTCGTGCATGGGGTAGTAGCCTTCCTCACACTTGTGTTCATGCAAGTGTCCAGCCTTGGAGAGCATCAATCACCACAACAAGTTTCACCTGCACACACTCACAACTCCCACTAAAACGCTGAAAGCGTTGCATTAAAGCACAGACACCACTTCCACTTCTAAATAAAAGAAAAACAAAAATAAACCAGAAAACAAAAACAAATGTAAAATATAAATTTAACCCCTGGGTTGCCTCCCAGTAAATTAAGAGCAAACCACCTGGATCAAAACAAAGTGTTACCTCAACAAATAAAATAGGAAAATAAATGCTCCATAGAACCTGGTCCTTGAGGAGGTATTGACGATAACGGGTCTCAAGCCGAAGGCCAGGTGCTGATTGTTGTTCTTCCTCAAATTGGAGGATGTAAACATCTTCCTCGTTCAGTTGAAGCTTGATAAGGTTTTGATATTGGCAAAGTGGTGGTGGTTCTTTCTTCTCAAACTCGAGGATGTAAGCATCCTCATCTTCCGGATAAGGTGTGGAGAAGGAGGAAAGAGAACCATCTGCAGTAGGGTGTACTCCATCATGAACCGCTTTGCTCCTTGGTTTTTGCAATATTAGAACTAGCTGAGTTCTTAACTCCGCAATTGTGTCTTCCAAGTCAGCAAAGAACTTCAGTTTGTTCATGTAGAAATCTTCTCCTTCAGGTTGTTCGAAAACATTGTTTATGATTGTATTGTGTTGTGGAAACCCTATATTCTGCAGGTAGTCTGGTTGATCCGCTAACCACAATAGCTCTTGAAATTCAAGACAATTTTCGATCTCATGAGGTCCTGAACAATGTGAGCAATATATATCTTGGGTCATGTAGAAATCTTCTCCTTCAGGTTGTTCGACAACATTGTTTATGATTGTTTTGTGTTGTGGAACACCTATATTCTGCAAGTAGTCTAGTTGATCCGCTAACCACAATAGCTCTTGAAATTCAAGACAATTTTCGATCTCATGAGGTCCCGAACAATGTGAGCAATATAAATCTTGGGAATAATAGGAATCCCAATCGAATTCCTCCTCACTTGCCATTATTAGTTAGAAATAACTAATAACAAAAATACTTGTCAATCAAATCCTTTGCCATATCTTTTTTTTTTGAATTAAATAAAATGAAAATTAATGCAATAAAAATTAAAAAGGACAAAAATAAATTGCAGGAATTTAAATGACGAGGGAATTTAAATGATAGTAATTTAAATGACAGAAATTAAATAACTGGAATTTAAATAACAATTAAATAAAGAAACAGAAATTAAATAACAAAAATAAAATTGCTGAAAATTAAATCACAAAAATTAAATGACTAGGAAATTTAAATGACGGTAAATAA
This sequence comes from Limonium bicolor, assembly GCA_023374045.1. NCBI lineage: Eukaryota > Viridiplantae > Streptophyta > Magnoliopsida > Caryophyllales > Plumbaginaceae > Limonium > Limonium bicolor. The sequence continues at coordinate 11,073,488 of CM041781.1, read as the reverse complement.
ATAACTGGAAATTAAATGGCAGAATTTAAATGACAGAATTTAAATAACAGAAAAAAATAAATAGCTGGAAATTAAAATGAAAAATAAAATAAAATAAAATAAATAAATGGAATATTAAATAACTATAAATAAAACGAAAAGTAAATTGCTGGAATAATTAAATGACATAAACAATAGTAGTACAATAAACAGCAAAAGAAAATGATAAATAATAATAAGACTGAATTACGAAACAACAACAAAAATAACAAACAAAATAATAGAAACAACAATAAAAACAGAAAAACAAAAATAAAAGAAACAAAATATTATAATATAACAAATGAATTAACCAAGGCTTAGGGACTAGACAAAGTCAAGTCCCCGGCAACGGCGCCATTTTGCAAATGATTTATTTGATGTATTAAATACTAAGAAATAATCCTAGAAATCAACAAATCAATAGACCGTCGGGTTACAAAAATCCCGGTCATAGTAGTATAGCAATTTAGAAGCGACCAGGTGTCAATCCACGGGACTTGAGGTAAATAAGTCTAGCCTAAGACAATGGGTAATTCAAAAGGGGTTGTTTTTGTTTTGGGATTTAAATAAATAATAAGAATGAGATAATTAAAATAACAGACAGGAAAATAAATAACAGATAAAATAAAGTGATAGATGATATGGATGAGCGGGACTCTGGGTTCAGGTTAAAACCGTTTGATCAATTATGTCCACTGGTTAATTAAAGACAGATTGGCAAAATTCCTAATATTTTCTTAAGAGCTAAGTCATAGTCTCAGAAGAACTCGTTTACCAGAAATGCGGGGTCTAGTCTAGACTCGAGCAGAAAACACATGTAAACGGATTAAGTACGAGGAATAATAATTTGCGTCTGCAGGAATAATTAATTAATCCAATCAATAATTCCAAAGGTATACAGATTAATTTAACCAATCTATTTATCACTTGGTCGGATCAAAATAGATTTAGTAAAACAGTTCAACAAACTCATGACATTTATTAAAATGCACAAGAATAACATTAATCGTAACAATCCGTAATTAATTAAAACCAGAAAATATAAATTACATAATTAAAACAAACTGAAATAAACCATCCCCAGAGTAAATCCTCTAAACCGACATAATAAATAAATAGACAGAATAAGAAATCATCTTATCTGACATCCTGATATTGCGTTGTTATTTGGACTGATAATATGTCGATTTATTGGTTGAATAATGGGTGTGAATGGAAAATGGATGAATGGATTATGAAGGTAAGTAAGGTGCTGTATGAGTGATGTTGTGAATGAAATGGAATGGAGGATTAATATGTGTGAGATGGAGTGAATGGGATGGTGTAGTAGTAGTAGTGTTATACACTACGTACTTGTTGTGTGCTCTACCGGATGGAGGAGATTGTGTATTTATAGACTTGTAAACGTATAAGATGATAGTGGTGGATGGAAGTGCTGATGAGGATGGATGGTGGCAATGCTGGAAAGAAAGAAAGGAAGTAACGTGGAGTATGGGGGAATGATTTTGATAATGTTGAATGATGATTATGAAAGTGATTAAGTGGGAAACTGGAAGGAATAAACGACTGAAAGTTGAAGGATGGGGCGGTGGTTTGTCAGATGAGATAAAATTGTTTATATATTTTTCTTTCTACGTGGGCAACCTTCAGGATTGCTTCGCTTGCTGCGTCCGGACATGCGTCCGACCCTGGAGGTCCGGACGCCTCTGTCGGTCGCGAACCATTCTTTCTCCAGTCACGTCCGAGTCTACTGTCCGTGCTAGCTGCCCCGGACGCGCCCCTTGTGTGACGTCAGGACTCTAGTCCGTACCAACTTCATCCGGACACGATACTTGTGTGACTTCCGACCCACCTCGTCCGGACGTAAGTCCGGACGTGCCTTATTTTCGCCTCGTTCTCGGTTAACTTCGACGGGGCCTAGATTCTTCGTTTTAGCTCCGTTTTTGGATCCGTTTGCGGCGTTGGAAAGCTCGTGACGAGATCTACGCATTTTCACAATAATTTCCTGCTTTAAACAGATAAATTGGCATCAATACTTGTCCAAAGTAAGAATCATGAAAAGCATAGGATAAGTGTGAGAAAACGCCTGAGAGCTTACGTAGAATAGGAATTTAAAGCATATAAAACTATATCAATTTCACACTTATCACTCCTTCAGACTGGCTCGTCCTTGGTCGGTTACGCTCCCAAGATGAAGGTTCCCGTTGGTTTGGTCTTGAGGTCCCGATAGGTCTGCCAATCCCAAACTGTTCTAATGGTTCTCCTAATTGGAATACCATATCTGGATGAAGGAAGTTCTGGATTTGACTGTAACATTTAACCATTAGAGCCGTATTGTCTAATTGTGCTACCTCAGAAGCAATATCACGCCATCTGTTTTGTTCTGCCTCCTTGTAGGATAGCATATCAACTGTTGATTCATGATTCTTCCAGCTTAAGGTATACCAGAAACGATGTATATCCCTCTTTGAGCATAGTATACCACTATCCAACATGTAGTTTAATTTACATGTACATGGTAATCCATGAGAGGTTACCTTGTCACATCCATAGATTGAGCTATCCATTTGAACATAATCCGCCCTACCAAACTCATTTACTAGCTCATCCAAGCTTAGGATACTAACCTTCCCGATCAGGTCAGCAATAGGAACCCTCATGTGCTCTCTTCTGTGTTTTGTCCTTGTTGACTCGAAATCTTTTTTTAGCTCTCTGATGCTAGTATTCACATGATCATCAATTTTTGGAAAGATTACATCCAAAGTGTGTCTATCACTCCTTAATCTCACCTTTAGAGCAGAATGTGTGCTTTCCACCCTGTCAAATGTTTAAGTAAGTTTTATAGATCTATAACAATGACTGTATTATCTTAAAAATTACAAGACTAACAATCGTACCTATTTGTCATTTTGTTGCCGAAGTGCAACACATTCTTGACCCAAGCCTCCACAAATCTTTCCTTGTGTTTCTCCCAGACGAATGCAACATACGTAATGAAACATGGATAGCTTCTGTATGTATTCTTGAATACTTGGAGGCTCTTGTTGTACTACTGCTCTGTTCTTGAGTATACTCGTCACTCCAATGAACTGAACCAAAGGCATTTTTGCGATGTTCGTTTTGTAGGTAACATCAATGCCTATGACGTATGGGAAAGCTTGCAGCAGTAATCTAGAGGTAGGGTGTGTAAAGAAGATGGATCCAAGTCTTGTTCGATCCCCTAAATTGTGAAAGTATCCAAAATCATGTTATCTATCAAATTACTATGAAACCTAAAAGATTACAGTTATTTGAGACATCCTAAGTTGACTTACTTGGTTCTATCGTGTAATCGTAGTAGTAGTTGTTTTTGTCTAGATCACCCAGCAAAGTCTGCACCATAGAACGACCATTTCTCTTTTCAAGTTCTGTTTTTTGAATCCTGTTGTATATGTCTTTCCTGGTAGCTGACGTGTCAGGGTTGATTGTGGTGAGCTTTGAATAAATTGCAGAATGTGGCACACCAACTCGGGTTCTCTGATCGATCATAATCTCCTCCTCTTCAGTTAGGCGTTTTCCCATAAAATGACCCTCTGTCCACTCAGCGAGATCATGATTATGCCATCCGTTACTCACATTCAACACACACCCGTAGCTTGTGTAATACCCCTTAATTTTAAAAGGACAACCACATTTCTTTGAACCAGATGATCTGTGTCGGGTGATGACACCAGGTCGTGGTGTCATTCGTGGTTTCCAATACCTCTCGCATGTTATGTGGAAATTTTGGCCCGCCCGAGAACTTTAAATTATGGTGTAAATATGGTTGGGATGGCCAACACTATCTACCTCAGCTTTCGCTTCTTCTTTACTCCTAAATGGCTGATCTGTTTCAAATAAGAAACCTGTATCCACCACCAGAGATCGATTATACATCTGTTGAATGTAGTCATCAATCTCTGCATGGTGATCTTGAACTCCTTCATCAAAATCATCCCAACTTTCATCAGTAGTTGAGTTACTTTCCTGCAATAAGGGTTGAGAGAATGTTAGACGAATGTAAATATGCAATATTAGTGTGAATATGATTTACAAAGACAATAAAATAAATACTTACTGCGCTTGATACTGGAACAAAATCATGATCGGAATCTGAAGATTGAATCATGTCTAGCTACTTGAACAGTTTTATGAAAATTTTTTTTGGAAGAGAGTCAGGAGATAGAGAGATTTGAGAATATGGAGAGTGAGTGTGTGAAGATGAAATGGAGGAGGCATCCCTTATATAGAGGTTGGTCATGAACTAGTCACCAGATTATAAGTTTAAAAACAGTAACCTGGCAAAATTAATTACCAACGGTAACTTTTAATTCACTTTGTACCGGATGCAGTCCTATGGTCATGAACAGTGACCTGGTATGTGTACCTCTTCTTGGAAAAAGTAATTACCAACGGTAACTTTTAATTCACTTTGTACCGGATGCAGTCCTACGGTACGTGAACAGTGACCTAGTACGTGTACCTCTTCCTGGCAAAAGTAATTACCAATGGTAACTTTTAATTCACTTTGAACTAGATGTTGTCCTACGGTTGGTGAACAGTGACCTGGTACATGTACCTCTTCCTGGAAAAAGTAATTTTCAACGGTAACTTTTAATTCACTTTGTACCGGATGCAGTCCTATGGTACGTGAACAGTGACCTGGTACGTGTACCTCTTCCTGGCAAAAGTAATTACCAGTGGTAACTTTTAATTCACTTTGTACCAGATGCAGTCCTACGGTATGTGAACAGTGACCTAGTACGTGTACCTCTTCCTGGCAAAAGTAATTACCAACGGTAACTTTTAATTCACTTTGTACCGGATGCAGTCCTACGGTACGTGAACAGTGACCTGGTACGTGTACCTCTTCCTGGCAAAAGTAATTACCAACGGTTACTTTTAATTCACTTTGTACCGGATTTATCAGTCATGTTTTACTCAAGGACAACAATAGAGTGGTATTCAATGTTTAAGTTGTGTACTAGCCATTGGGCATGTTAGTGACCGTTACCCTGATAGTATAAAAGGGAGTATGGGTGTTCCAACCAATTCGTCCATCACTTCTAGCTCTTAATATCTATCTATCAACTCACAGAGTGAAATCTTCATACCTTACAACACAACTTGATTTCATTCATAAAGTATTGTCCAATCTTCACTAAGAATGGCGCCCAAGAAGGAACTCTCACTCAAAGCACAAAAATCCATTGAAAGAAAGCAAGTATGGACGACACCAAGAACTTCCATATCTAAAGGTTCATCATCCAAAAGTAAAAATCTCAACAAGCAGGAAGATCCCGGAGGTTATAATTCTAAGCAGTGACTCCTCATCATCTAACCGGTCGGAGGGCACAAATGTTCTCACCGACTTTGATGTAGACTCTGCTTTCTTCAAAGGAATAGGGTCCGACAATTTCACTTACAACGACGAAGCCCTATTCAATGGTTACTCAACGCCAACTCCTAGACAATATCCCAATGTCATTCAAAACCAGGTTAATGCATTCACTTCTGATGCAGAATCCACAACAAGGAAGAAGATCCCAGAGATTATAATTCTAAGCAGTGACTCCTCATCATTTGACCGGTCGGAGGGCACAGATGTTCTCACCGACTTTAACGTAGACTCTACTTTCTTCAGAGAAATAAAGTCCGACAATTTCACTTACAATGACGAAGCCCTATTCAATGGTTACTCAACATTAACTCCTAGACAATATCCCAATGTCATTCAAAACCAGGTTAATGCATTAACTTCTGATGCAGAATCCACGACAAGGAAGAAGATCCCAGAGGGCATAGATGATAGTGCGAACACCAATGAGATGATAGAATGCACGCATTCAAATTGGCTTCAAGACTCAACAAACTATTATAGGATGTAATTTGATTAATTAAGGCTAAGTGTTGTTTGTCTCTTTTTACTGTATGTTTACATTTGAACGTCACTATATCATGTAGCTCCTGCGTTGTCAGGTCGTGCCTTAAGCAAGCACCCAAAAAAATATAATAATTAGTATCTAAATTTTATACAAGAAACAGACATCGCCTGCTCCATGTTACCGTTTTAACCTTACTTTTCTCACTAGCCGTTGGACATGTCAGTGACCGTTACTCTAGTATTATAAAAGGGGGTATTAGTCTCCCAACATACTCATTCCTTACCTTGTGCTCTCAAAATCTGTCTAATTACATCTTGCGTGAATTCTTCATATCTTACGCCATATTTTGCTCTCAAAATCAAATGGAGTTTCCTTTCAGTTTGCACGTTAATTATGTAGCTACTTTCGGTCGTCATGGAGTACAGTTTGATAGAAGGATGGGGCACAAACGCGTAGAAGTTACTATGCCATATCTTAGTAATCTCCGTGATCTACAACGATGAGTAATTCGTGCCCTACAATCCCTCCTTGGCAGAATAAACATAGCAACAATGGTGTATTTGGGGCTGGAGGGCGACTATGAGTGGACTTTTATTCATGTACGAAATGATACATCAGTTCGCCGGATGATGAAGAATTATATGAAGTATAATGATTTCATCGATAAAATTCCATTACTTGTTATTTATGATCCTATTGAGCCCGATGATGATGATTTTCTACACCAAGAACCAATTTATGAGATGCGACGTAATGTAAGCACATGGAATTGAGAGACAAAGGTTAGGAAATAATTAGGTTACTGGTTATTGCGTAATTGATCATGTTAGTTCTCGTGGTAGTAACCTTATGTTTGTAATGAAATGATCCCATGTGTTATGTACCCGAAGCTGGTTGATAGTGATGATGCAGGGAATGTTCAAGTTGATCAAATATTAGTTGGTGATCCATCTAGCACTTCTGGTGTTCAACGCAGTTTACCTGAGAAGAAGTACTTACATTCGTGTTGTACATTGAAGAAACTGGTGTAGATCATTATAAATGAATCCCACATAACATAAATTAGTGAAACTTATAACATAACACATTAATGTTGGTATGTCATACGCTGATGATGAGGAGCAGTTTCTGCTACATTTTTTTTGTTCAAAGTGTGGTCATTCTGAATGATTAATGAAACTTCTAGCATAATAATTTAAGGTTCGAACCTGTTTTTCAAACCTTTAATAACTAGAAATAGAGAAATCCACACAAATTGTACTAAAGTCTATTACAACAAGTAAAAATAAAAGACAACAAATAGTTTCAAGATGTTACTAAAGTTTATTACATCTAAATCCTAGATCAGAACCACTAGGGTGCACCATGCTGGTGCTGGTAACTATCCCATATGGATAAAGAGCTGAACACATCCTCAAGACCATGAGTTGTAGCCCTTTGTTCATCTTCTGGCATCCCCTGACGATAGTATGACTAGTCCCATGCACGGTTCTCTTGATAGTATGGACATGCAAGCTCACTTGCCTCAGACAGTAGCTGTAACACACTTGGTCAGGTAAGTACACATAAAAAATAAAAGTGATATTTCATGACGTACTATAAAAATATGAATTACTAGCGCGGGATCTGGACGATGAACCAATGTGGTCTCATAACTCTCAGGGTTTAGGATCTTTGGATGTGTGTGCTTGGTGTACCAATCTAGGTATAGTGGTCGCAAGCATGCAACCGCGCACTTGTACGCTCATACCCTGGAACTAGCACTTTAGGTGTGTTATCCCACACACTATACATGGGGGGGGGGGGTATACACAGGTGTATGGTTGGTTTTTTCCTCTTTTTTCAGACCTTGTGTTGGGTCTAATAGGAGGTTCAGGGATACCCTGAATGTACCCAAACTGGAGTAGACAATGCCCTTGCATGTACGGCTCATTCAACCCCATAATCTGTATGGTACCTCTGTACCATGTACGTCCTCCATGAACATTAACATTATCCCGACCGTAGGGCAACCAATCAATCTACAATGTTTGATAGTAAAATGTAAACAACAACGAAAGACAAAAATAATAATGGTTCAATGTGTTAGCAACTACAAACACTTACATTTAGAGCAGTCAAAGCATCTAGATGCTCACGATAGCCTTGTAGTGAACGATGATCATGAACTTGAGAGTTAGATCTCACCCATCTTAGAACCCAAGGTCTGTCATCATTAGCACGCCAGTCTGGGCTAATCGCTGGTCTTAACGTAGGGAAGTACGCATAAATCCAGCATTGTGCATATAAAAAACAATAAAATGATTAAGCAGTACCAATTATTAATACTCAATGAGTCATCATATACTAGAAGCACATTAGGACACATACCTCAAGTAATGTCATACAACCACCTATTCCACTGGAGCCGGCATGAGAGGCTATCCCGAGCTGGCGATGTAACCATGCAAGAGTACCAGCTCCCCATGCATATTTATGAAGCTTCTTAGCATTCTTCATGGGAGCTACTAACCAAAATAGCTGTGGACTTAGACGACCATGTGATTTTCCAGCTAATATGGTGGTACCGATCAGATGATACAACCAACCACATACCTGCTTCATTGGGTCTCCACGTCCATCCTTACAGTGCTACACCAAGCCCGCAATGGATACAACACCGGTATTCCACAGTGTCTCTGTTATAGTTTCAACATCTCCCCCAAAATCAAGACACTCAGCCATTACTTCCTTCAGCTCAGGGGTGGATGACTGCCCTAGCCATGTATGACCAAAGATGGGGATGCAGTATTATCCACACATCATGCAGGGTAATCATCATCTCACCGAATGGTATATGGAATGAGTTTGTATCAGGCTGCCACCTCTCCACAAAAGCACTGATGAGGGACATATTGTTGTGTGGCAGTGTAATATCCTGTAGATGCTGTATACCAGAATACTTAAGCATGTTCCTTGCTCTTTTGCAAGAAACTTGATCTTTTGGCCAGCTAGTAAGCATCAATTAACGGGATTTGAAACTCAAAACCCTATGATCCTAGATAATGACCAATATTTAACACTTACAAAACGTAATATGATTTAAATGAACAAATACAGGAGAACATATATATAGAACATACCTTAGTCGAGGACCATAAGTCAAGCGCTACATGACCCCCGAAGCTAGTGATAACACTAGTGAGTAGTGGACCACCAGGAACTCGCACCTCTGTCAACTTCCAAGAGGTAGGAATCACTGGAACCATCACTAGCGCTGCTTCCTCGTCAGTGTCATCCTCCTGATCCATGACATCATCATCTTCATCATCCTCCTCCTTATCCACGTCGGGTGAGTCATCATCATCATCATCATCAGCACCACAACCACCGTCATCAGCATGTGGCGAACACTCGGTCATCACATGGTCCTCATTAGCACGTGCAGGTGATGGGCGTGGTAGACGTGATGAACTACCACCACTTGACGTTTGAGCTTCTAAGGGAGCAATCTGGTGGCTTCCTTCGCCCGAGATGTTGTAGCTAGCGTTGTGCAGTGGTCCTTCAGACCAAGCACTACTGGATGATGACAACACTGGCTTGCGTCTCTTCGGTATATGATCGTACATCGCCAAGTCATCCACCGCTTCCCTTGGTGGTGCAGTATCTGAAACGCCGGGTTGTTGAAAGATTGACCCGGATGGAACGATGAGTGGCGTGGTGCTTCCATGAGGGGGGCAGGATTACTCGGCCCTTCACCAGGAGCACGTACACCATGACGGTATGAGGCCGTCATAGGCTGCTCCATAGCCCGATCTTCCTTCTTCTTCTTCGTGTATACATTTTGCACTACTTTTTCAGTCGATCCATCACTGCATATGAACATCACACAGTTATATTTGATTCATAATAACTTTACCATAAATAAAATGGGCAAAAAAATGTCACACAGTTATATATCCATGTCATAACAACTTGTGATTCATGTGAATATTCTTACTTATAATAGTTCCATTTTAATAACATTAATACCACAATAATCCATGTAACACTTATAACAATCTACCATTACTCACAATCTATCATTAGTCTTACATGATTATTTAATAACATTAATACCATAAAAAAAATTTAGTCGAGCCCAACAAAGACTCTCCTTATTCCAATTCGAGCCCGGAAAAGGCTCTCCTTATTCAACTAGAGCCCAACAACGGCTCTCCTAATCCTAACTCGAGCCCAGGCGGGGCTCGCCTCTGCCCACCATGAGCTGCAGGGGTCCTCTCCGTGCCTCAGGTCGAGCCCAGGCGGGGCTCGCGTCTCCTTTAGCCACCGAAGTTCTCCATCGAGCCCAGGCGGGGCTCTTCTCTGCCCATGTCGAGCCGCAGTGGTACTCTCCACTCTCCAACTTGAGCTCAGGCGGGGCTCGCGTGTGTTGGTCTCCACCGGCAGTGTCTTCGAGCCCAGGCGGGGCTCTACTTCACCCATTTCGAGCCGCACTGGGGCTCTCCGCACCCCAGGTCGAGCCACGGCAGGGCTCTACTCAGCCCTTGGCGAGCAGCGGTACGGCTCTCCTTCGCCCAGGTCGAGCCGCGGCAGGGCTCTAGTGCCCAGTTTTTTTTTTTTCAAAATTTTCATGTTTCACCTAAAATTTCTATGCTAGATCTAGCTCAATTGATGTTGAATTTCAAAAAAAAATAACACCAAATTCCTACTCAGGACATCCAAATCTATAAGTTGGAATTTTTTTTTCGAAAAACTCACCGGAAATTTTTTCCGGCGGTGGTCCCGTGGTGGTTGGCGGCCGCAGGTGGCGGCTCCGGCGTTGGCTCCGGCTGGCAGAAGAGAGCTTCTGAAGGAAGAGAAGAGAGAGAGAGGAGAGAGAGTGAGTAAGAGAAAAATGAATATTCTAAGGAAGGTTAGGCTATATATAGTGCGAGCGTTTTTTACCCGAAATTGACGTTTTGAACTGCGATTTCAGTACGACGTTATGAAAGTGTAACAATGTTTGTAATTTAGTCAAACACAACGTACAATGTCTTTAACTTACGTGGAGTCACAATTATAACGTTTAAATGCGATTAAAAAGGGTTTAAAGTCTTTTATTACAATTAGAGCGTTTTTCACCGAAATTTGGCGTTTTTAACTACAAATTCTATACAACATTCTGAATATGTTCCAATGTTTGTAATTTAGTCAAATATAACATAAAATATCGTCCAAATTACGTGGAGTCACAATTATAACATACAAATGCAATTAATACGAGTTTATAATCTTTTGTTACAATCAGAGTGTTTTTTACTATTTACGCTCAAGAAATTATTTTTTAAAAAAACAAAGGTTACAAAATGACATTATTACATGTTTACAATGTCAATATGATTTAAAAAAATTTTATACTACAGTTATTAATAATTTTATACTACAAATAGCAACCTACTTGTCATAAGACCCCAAATTTATTTATAAGAAATCAGCCAGTACACTTTAACCATTTTGTTTTTCAATTGTCGGTCCAATAGGACGGAAGCCCACACAAACAAGGGTGACTTATAACCCAAACTTACAAAGAAAAAGATATATGTTGATATATAGAAAAGAAAAGAAATAGTGAACTGATAAGATAAAATTATTTACAAAACAAAAACCCATAGTGTGCGCTAGTAGAAACTGATAAGTTTACGCTTTCGTACCCTCCACTCTTCGGTGAACAAGGAACATACACGTTCCGCCTCTCTTCCCTTGCTAGAAACCGTAACGAGCGAACAAGGAACGTACTTGCGCTGCGTCTATCTTCAATTTTATTTTGGTTTTGTGCTAAGTGATGATAACTGTTATTCGTACTCTGTATTGAAGAAAACGGTGAGACCTTGCTCTCTTTGACGATTTGCTTCTGGTTTCTTCGTGATCCAACTTCAAACTACCCTAAATATTTTCTTCTTCTTCCCTTACAATTCCTTGCATGCAGAAATCGAAAAGGAAACCAAGAAGTGGCTCCCCTGTCACGCCAAAAGAGGAAAGGGAAAAGAAAGCTCGGTAAGGTTTTGTTTCCATCACCCTGTTTCCAATTTCGATTTTAAAACTTGTCCCTAACTCCTTCCCTGTACATTTCTTCTGTTCGCATGACATTTTGGGCGCCAGATCTTGTCAAAACCCTAGAGACCAAGAGGGGTATAGAAAGAAAAAAAAACCAAGCTTCAGACTTTCTTGTGAGGGTAAGCAAATTTCCGTTTCTGATTACCACAGATTTACAAGATTTGTTTCAGTTTTTAGTTTAAAGCACCCAATATGATCTTTCTTTTCTCTGTGAAATAGGACTGATAATCTGAAGGTGAAATCTTCATCCAAATCGAAAAGCTGCAATCTCAGGTTAATAAAAAACCTAAATTAATTGATTGTAAAAGCTTAAAGTCCTAACGATTTGAAAGTATCTTTTGCAATTCTAAGTAGTGTTGATATGTACGAAGAAAAAATATATGTTTATGTTTACGTGACCTTGGTAAAGTGTGTGCGTGTGAATTTAGGAAATAATGGGTTTGTTTTGGTTAATTAGGTTATTAAGGGTGTTGATGTTTTATTCTTGTGCTGGTTAAATAAGGGTACTATTATTGCTATTATTATTAGTAATGTTGGTTTATGTGTTGATTAGATGATGTTAGTGTTTAACCGGAAAAGAATATAAAAAAGGGTTTCAGTTACGATTTGGTTCTGATGAAAACCCTAAGTTTGGCTAATTATAAACTCTAGTGTTTAATTGTGTAAAAATAGATTCAAATCTGATAAAAATTGGGATATAAGATTAATGGATAAGTCAGTAGGAAAATGAATGATAAACTGAGATGAATTGAATCTAGTTATGGGCTTAAGTGTGTAAAAGGTTGTAATGAGTTATGGTGCAAACTGTGCTAATGACTGGAATAAAATATTATGGATTAGTAAGTTTAGAGTTAGTTATATAATGAGTTGGATTATAATTTATAATAAAGTTTAACAATGGTTAAGGAATTTAGGATGAAAAGATTATTAAAGGAAAGAGACAAACAATAATATAAATAAGGAATTAGTAAGTGGTATTAAGTTGGTATATAACCAAGTTTGAAGATAATAAACTATATAGATTGTAAAAAATGATAAGAATAAATAATAGTTTGTCGATATTACGCTTAAGAAAGTTTAAAGTTCAAATAAATGATAATTATTTATTGTGGACTTAGAATTAGAAGAGACTTTATTCTAATAAAATAGTATGGATAATATGGTAATTAAATTATCTTTAAAATATGATAAAAGATCTGTCGTGAACCTCATTCTATAAACTACTTTAGTTATAATTTGAGAAATTCTGGTGATAATATTTATATATTTGGTTTACACAAACCCTAATTCCCGTTTAAGTGTTGTTTTAAGTTCCATGTGGACTGATTGATTTATATGTCTTTCAATGCTGTAGTTTTGAGTTACAATTCTATTTGTGTCATAGGGGCAGCCCTTCCCTCACCTCCGAGCCTTAGTTTCCAAATTTTGGTAAAACTGTGGCTTCTGGTAGGCAGAACATTTAGAAAATGACCTCATTGTTCCGAGCCCTCCTGCCCAACCTTCCTCTCAAAACTTTGAACGGCTGTATGCACAAGATCCATCAATGACTTCTCTTTGATGTATCTTCACTTTGTTTCAATTGCTTCTGAAAAATTTCTTGGCGTAAATTGTTCAGTCTTCTTGTTTTTGTTTGTTTACTTATTTTTCTGAAGTTCAAGGCTAGCTATCCTTCCAAGTATTGGCATCTTGGTATGTCCAAAGGTTTCTGGCGTTCTCAGAAACTTCATCAGCGGAAGACTGGTCTGAAAAGATTGAGGAAATCCATGAGGCAATACAAAAAGATTCCTAAAATAATATATGTCGTTTATGCAAAACATAATTATCGTTTTCTCCTTTCTGTCTCTAGAGAACCTTCAAGAATTTGGTTTATAAAGATGTGGTCTATTCCCGCCTTATTTTCTACTCATGCTTTTATGTTGTGTTTGTCTATGATTAATTATTGTGCTGGCTGCACTCTACAAAACAATAATTATACACTGTCCTGAAATTTTTTACCTTCTATTTGCATTTTTATCACATATTGTGTTTATAAGCGCTCTTATTATTTTGCCATAGATACTTTTACTCTGAATGAGCCTTTAGTAACAGTAATATTTTTGTATGTGCCTCAGGTTATCGGTCTTGAGTTAGTACACTTGGAATTTTCCAGAACAAACGAGCAAAATAAATGGCATTGAATGGTAGTCGAGGGTTGTATTTCAAATAGTAAAGTTTATTATGTTTTTGATGTCTCCTTTTACCATTCTACGGATTGTATTTCCAATAGTAATGTTTATAATGTTTTTATTTTTAATCCATCTGTTGATATTATTGTTGAAAGTGATCAATCTTCCATTCAAATTACATAAATCAACCCTCAATTGATTGCAGAGTCTATGCTTGATGGGAATAGCAAGAACCCCAAGGCGGTGATATCAAAACAATCAAAAGACAGTGTGGAAGAAATCAGCAGGCCTTTGGAAGATCTGCCGAACAAGAATAAGCAGAATGTTAAAAAGGAGGTGTTCAGTGGTTGGGTAGGTATATGCGATGGCCGGTGTCGTGAACGTGAAGAAGCGCATCGGCTCCAGCTTTTAGTGGACTACATCCTCCCAACCAAGGTAAGTTGAGGAGAGTATATAACTATACTGTCGCGTTGCATGTACATGCTGCATTTCCTTTGTGAAACTGTTGATTGTACTTTTCTATTTAGTTACTCCCATAACATATGGTTTTATCTGATCTTCACAACGAAGCAGCGCACACGGTTGTTATCTGCTTTTATCTGTCTATATCTAGTGCTGACTCATATTGTGCTTTGCCATTTCAAATGTTGTTAGGATGATCTAGATGATGAGTTTGAATAACCGAATGTGTTCATTCGGAGAGCTGACACACAAGAGGGCAGATCAGCTGTTTCAAAGGGACGGGAGAGAAAAAAAATCCGATGAGACAGCCTCTATATCAAGAGTGGTTCACCGGATGTGTTAATATTTGCTTTTCTGTTGACAATTTTTTATTGCTATTTAGTTGTGTCTCAGTGCAACTGTAACCTTGTTTTAAAATACGTGAGGTGACCATTTTTGTAGAATCACTTGTAGCCTTTTATCAACACACTGTCATGTTGCATATAAGACAACACACTGTCATGTTACATAACATAGACATAGAAGCTTACAATAACTTATATATCACAATAAACATCAAAAGTGGGTCTTCGAACACCAGAATAGCTAAACAAACCCATACAAGTTGTCATCAAAATGAATTTTTCTCCATTTCTAACAAAATAGTCTCCTTATCCTTGGTGGTGAGTTGTGGGTTATTGCGTATAAGAGGAGATAAAAAAAAAATCAGAATCTACTCCAGTTGTTGGGGTTGCCCTGAAGAGTAGAGGGGATGTCTGGAATGAGGAAGAGGAAAATAGTACGGAAAAAAAAGAATGGGGAATTGATAAGAAATGGGTAGATTGTGATTTTGTGGCTGCCAGATTTTACCAAAAAAGCTTCCCAACTAATCAAAACGGAGTCCTTCTGATTAAGTGGGATTGCTCATGCGCGCCCAAGGCACTTTTTTAAAAACCAAGCACTAACTTGTAGTTAACGTATTTTTGTAGGTGTTTGAAGAAAAAGTGTCCTGGTATTCGTCATACTTCAACAGTGCAGAAGACATTTCACTGCAAGAAAAAATGTGATGTGTCTCTATTTTTTTGTTACTGTCACACACTTTGAATTAGCTTATTTTGAGAGTTTGCCAAGCCTTAATTAAAGATAACATAGTATACACGTGGAGGAAGTTTTTGGCAACATACACTACCAACTTCTATTAAGCGTTTATGCTCTTGAAATCTAATGAATGAATATTTTTTTAAAAAAGAATATATGATCGACTATAGTTTAATTTATGGACACAAGTTATGCAGTATAAGTATAATATTGTAACAAAACACGGATACTGCACGTACTTAAGAGGTCGTCAAGCAGGCTCTATATACTCGAGGAATTCAATAATTTCATCAATCGTGAATACTAAATGGGTAATTTATCTATTTATTTAAAACAGACTAATGTCGGCACATCATCCTAGAACTACTGATATGCACTTGTTTTGATAATGCAAGTTAAATGCTTGCTTGGAATCGAGTTATTGTTTAAAAATTCAGATTCAATAACGAATTTTCAGGTTTTCTCCGCGTGGACTGATCGCACAACTACCCTCTACAAACTATTCTCCTCCTCTCTACAGCTGCCTTTGCGTTGTCAAAATGTCAACCCATTTTACCATATTTGTTTAAGCTTCTCAATTCCATCCATTATTACTCGTTTTCTCATCTCTTTTTTAAGTAGTATTTTTTAACAAAATGACAATTTGACTTTAATGCTCTATCTCGCCTTCCTCCCACCCGGCCCCACTCACAATAACACATTCTAGTATATAAAACCTATCCTGCATTTTAGTTTTACCATTGCTTGCCTTAAACCATTGTACTTCCTTCCCAATCCCAATCCCAATCCCTAAAAACATTCCCTCCAATACAATCTCTCTCGATCTCTCTTCCCTCAACAAACCCTCACCCCCTTAAAATCAAAACCGATCAACACCACATTACCCAATGGGGAATTACGCTTCCTGCGCCCTGACCAACATTTCATCATCAGACACTAAATCCTCATCATCTGGCGCAAAAGTCATATTCCCTGGAGGTGAAATACAAACTTTCAAAACACCAATTACTACCGCAGAACTCATGCTCGAATCACCCAATTCATTTCTCGTCAGTTCACAATCCTTACGTCTTGGTCGTCGTCTCTCCCCACTCCCAGCAGATGCGAATCTCAACATGGGTAGTGTCTACATCATCTTACCAATGAATAGACTCAATTCTTCAGTCACTGCAGCTGATATGGGCGCCGTCTACTTGGCCGTTCATGGGAACAGAAAAAATAGCAAGAAGAAGAAGATGTGGAGATTGCGTGGTGGTGGTGGTGGGTCAAGTTCCGGCGGTGCGAAAGTGAGAATCGTGCCGGAGCAGCAGATGGAAAGTGAAGTGAGTAGTGGGAGGTTGTTGAATTTGGATGATATTGAAGGATTGGATGAGTTTAAGCATCGGATGTCGGTTAGTCGGTCGAAGAAACCGGTTTTAGAAACTATTGTTGAGGAGCCGGTTTCTGTGAGGTGATTAGTGCTGTCGCAAAATATATATAACATGGTCTGCGGTGGTGGTGGTGGTGGTGGTGGTGGAAGATATTGACCTTTTTACCCTCTCTCCAAACAAATGGTTGATTGATGGTAAAACAGTGAAGGAATGATGAATGGATGGACTGTGGAGATTCAAAATCAGTCAGTCATATGGTGGTAATAGAACTAGTAGTTAACATCTGTACATCTTTCTTTATTACTGAAAAAAAAGAACAGAAATGGTAGATTAATTAATGGTGAATTAAGGGAGTTGATTTGTGTGGAGTTTCATTAACACATTCTTTATTAGCTACTACTAGATCGATCAATGCCATGAATGAATGGTAATACTATATGTTAAATTCAACACAATTAAGATACTAGCCTACTCCATCCATTTTCCGCATTGAAAGATCTTTTCTAGGATTCCGAGTCACTCAATCCCCACCACAAAACACGTTTAATTTATGCCTAAGGACCCATGTTTGTTTTAATGTAAACACCAAATTTTCACTCTTCCCACACCTTGGTTTGGGATTTGTGATGCGATGTTAGTCGTTGGTATGGATATAATCTAACAAACTTCAAAGGATTAAGGACCAAAAATGGAAAAAACAAGAGTAAAAATATAAAGACTTCCAGAAAATTAAATGTTATTTTTGTAAAATACCTGAAAGTCTCGAGATATTGTAAAAGATCATGTTTCAAATATGATACTTATTGGAGAGTAGAACGCACATACCAATCAAACAGCACAAATACCAATAGTTTTTTTAGTGAGTGGAGTACGCGCTTTGCACGCGCCCCCTCCTCTCTACTTTCTGTCGTGAGGGAGCTGTTTCTTCCCTACCTCTGCGACCTAGCTCATCGCGAGCTCCTTTTCTCACCAATGAAGGTGCCTTTCCCCCCTCCTCCGCCTTGGAACAAGCAGAGTATCACAAAAAATCTTGGCCAGAAGGTGGAAATGTCGCCTCAACATTCAATGCTCTCTGGTGGTACAGTGAGCACGCGGCTTCCCTCCTCTCCCTCGTCGTCGATTACTGGTATTGTCAGCAACAATTATTCCTCAGATCTGGAGATCGACTGTTTGGTAAGTGCCTTTTCCCGGTTAGTTTCGGATGAAATTTTCCTTGTTCCCCCTGATGTAGTAGCTAAGACTATTACTAAAATCAATTTAGATTCAAACCCTTGTCTTCCTCCGGTGGTTTCGAAAGCCAAAAGAAAAAAAAACCCGATAAGCTTTTTAGTGCACAAATTCCCTCTGGTTTTCTTCTCAGCCCCCCCAATGGATTCGATCATAGCCAATTGTTCCCGTATGCAACTCCATCCTGCTGAATCCTCCTTAATCGATGCTAAGGATCTCTCGAGAGATCACCCCTTCCCCGATTTTAACAAAGCCCTCTTTGGCCGTCTCTGGAGCCCGAACAAAGTAAACCCTAAAATCCTTCAAAATGTCCTTAACCAAATTTGGAAGCTTAAATCTTCCATTAGAGTAGGAGAAATTGCTACAAATCGATTTTCGATTCAGTTTGCCAATGAAATGGAGAGGCGCATCATTCTCAACAACGGACCTTGGCACTTCCAGAACCGGCTACTCTCGCTTATGGAGCTTAACCCCCTGTGTAACCTCATCGAACATAACCCTACTAAGACGAATATCTGGGTAGGAATTCATAAACTTCCTATGATTTTCTTTAATAAAAACTCGGTCGTGGAGTTAGGAAATCGTATTGGGAAGTTTATTGATTGTGCTGAGAGGATCAATCCTTTGACGTCTAAAACCCTTCGTCTGAAAGTGCAAATTGATGTTACTAAGCCTTTATGCCGTCTGTTGTTAGTGAGTACCCCTCAAGGAAAAAGGGTTTGTAGAGTTACGTATGAGAATCTCCCCTGCTTTTGCTACCGGTGTGGTTGTGTTACTCATACCATGCCAGATTGTATTCTTCCGGAGGATCCTCCCAGTACTCCTGTTAAGTTTGGACCCTGGTTAAGGACTGAATATGCTGATTCTTCCTCAGCCATCTCCGAAGCTGAGCTTCTCAGACAATGGAGGGATGAAGGAATTTTGGATAGTCTCACGGCCATGTCCTCCCAAAATGTTGAGTCCTCCCTTGGAAACCCTAATATTGTGAATGTTGACCTCACCCTTGCCACCTTACCAGACTCCACCATCCCTACTTCGGTACCTCAACAAGAACCTGTTTCCCAGCAACCCATAGCCCAAATTATCCTTTCTTCGAGCTCCTCTCAGGAAAATCCCCTGCTGGTCCCTCCTGGTTTTGAACCAAGATCCCAAGTTTGCTCCACCCCTATGTGTACCCTATGCCCTACCTCTCAAAACTCTCCCCTCTCCAATTTCTCTACAAATTCCTTCTCTGAACCCAAAGCTGGAGTCAACAATGTTGATTGGGAGACTACGGTTCCTTCCTTTGAGAGAGACTTCAATAAGAAGTTCTCCTCCTCTGCTCATAAGCTTGGGGTCTCCTCCCCCCCTATCCATCAGATTAACCCAGATACTGATTTAATCCTGTCCCAACCCTTTACTAGCTCTCTGGATCCCCTCCCGGTAGCCAATTCTTCAGATGGTATCAAAAGCCACTTCCCCAGCAACTCCAAAGGAAAGACCAAGCTCTTCCCTGAATCAGCCCTTCTCCCTAAGCATGTGGAGTCTTTCAAAACAAAAAAAAGGAAAACCAATTTGCTCAGTCCACTGATGATCAATTCATCCACCCCTTTGTATGAATTGGAGGAGACTGAATATTATGAGGCAATCCACGACAAGGCAGACCCTAATGAGGATCAGGGCTGCCTTCCATTATGAGTTGCTTATTCCTCAACTGCCGGGGGTTGGGTCGCCCCTGTGCAGTTGAGTGGGTCTCCTCCTTGCTGAGGATGCATAGACCCAAATTGGTATTTCTGATGGAGACCCACAAAAAGAAGGAAATTATGGATCTGATTAAGAGAAGATGGAGTGATTATGATGGGTATGCAGTTAGTAGCATTGGTAGAAGTGGAGGCCTCATGCTTCTCTGGATTAGAGATGTTGATATCACCTTGATCAACTGGTCCTGCCATCATATTGCTGCTGAAGTCAGACTTCCAGGTATGAACATTTTTAATTTCACCGGCTTCTATGGTTGGTCTAAGTGGGAATCTAAACATCTGTCTTGGAGGCTGATTCAAAAACTTAGAGATATAATCAATATCCCGTGGATTATTGGGGGTGATTTTAATCAAATTTTGTTTGAAAGTGAAAAAAAAGGAGGAAAGTTGAGAAGGGAGGACCAAATGGCGCCCTTTAGGAATGTTACCAATTGTGCTGATCTTGTTGACCTAGGTTTTTCTGGTTATCCTTTTACCTTCACCAACTGCCAATTTGAACCTTTCCTGTCTGAAAGTAGACTAGATAGAGTGTTTGCTTCCCAGGATGCTTTATCTGTTTTCCCTGGTCTTTCTGTTCTCCACCTCCCCATGGAGCAATCTGATCATTGCCCGATCCTCCTCAAACTAGTGGGTAGCCACAAAAAGCCTAGTAGAATTTTTAGGTTTGAAAACATCTGGTTAGAGGATAAGAAGTGTAGAGAAATTGTGGAGGATGTTTGGGGTTGTTCGAGTAGGAATCTGATGGCCAATATTTCTGACTGCAAAAAAAAACTAATGGAGTGGAATGGATGGTCTTTTGCTAAAATCAATTTCAAAATCAGGAAGAAGAGAGCTGAGCTTGATAGTATTCTGAAAGGTCCCCAAAACCTGTGGGCTGTGAACAATAGGAAGAGGCTTCTGGTAGAGATTGAACTCCTTCTTCTGAAGGAGGAAACCAAATGGAAACAACGGTCTAGAGATGTGTGGCTCAAAGAGGGTGATAAGAATACTGGCTTTTTTCATTCTAGAGCTACTTCTAATAAAAGAAGAAATGAAATTTTCTGTCTGGAAGATGAAGATGGTAATCTGAAACATGATTGGCCTAATCTTAATGGTATTGCTTCTAAGTTCTTTGCCAATCTTTTCAAAGACTCGGAGTTTGGTACTGGTGAGCCTTTCAAAAGTGCTGTGAAAAACCTGGTGCCCCCACATCTTACCTCTGATCTCCAGAATCCATATACCCCCTCTGAAATAACCCAAGCCATGAAACAGCTAGGATCCAATAAAGCCCCTGGTCCGGATGGTTTTAATGGGGCTTTTTTCAAAACCTATTGGCATCTTATTGGTCATCAAGTCATTGAGACCGTTACTAATATCCTCCTGGGCCACCCCCTTCCCCCCAACCTCAATAATTACTTCATCACACTGATCCCTAAAGAGAAAGGAGCCACAAACCTCTCTAAATTTAGACCCATTGCCCTTTGTAATTTCATTTACAAAATTGCCACTAAAGTCCTTGCTAACCGTGTCCAACATATTTTACCCCACATTATCTCTGAGAATCAATCTGGTTTTGTCAAGGGGAGACTCATCACAGACAATGTTATCCTTGCTGGTGAGCTCAATCACAAAATAGCTAATTCTAAAGCTAAGAAACTTGGCCTCTTCTCTTGTAAGATTGACCTCAGTAAGGCCTATGATAGGCTGAGTTGGGGGTTTTTAGATGATATTATTTTGGCTATGGGCTTCCCGGATCAGTGGAGAATACCAGTGATGAACTGCATTTCCTCTGCCAAAGGTATGGTTATTTTAAATGGCTCCCCTGGTACTTTGTTTGAGCAGTTTAGGGGTATTAGACAAGGGGATCCCTTATCTCCCTTTCTGTTCATCCTAGCTCAAGAGGCCCTTTCTAGATCCTTAAACAATGCCATGAGAGAAAAAAAATATGAGGGAATCTTCTTAGCCAAACAAGCTCCTCAAATTTCCCACTTGGCCTTTGCTGACGACATTATTTTTTTTGGGAAGGCTTCTGAGTCCAATCTCCTTTCCCTTCTAGAGATTATTTCCAATTTTCTGAATGCCTCAGGTCATGTCATCAACCTTAATAAATCTGAAATTATCTTCAGCCCAAAACTCCCTCAGCACAAAAAAAACCTCCTAGCTGGGATACTGAATGTCAGACCTGTGTCCACTTTCTAAGTATCTAGGTCTTCCCCTCAAAGTAGGGAGAAATAAAAAAGACACTTTGGATACCTGTTAGAGGCCCTCCAAAAAAAGTGAGAGGCTGGAATAAGCCTATGTCCCATGCTGCTAGATCTATTCTCACTGTTTCTGTCCTTCAGTCTATCCCAAATCATACCATGTCCTTGTTCAAACTTCCTCATAGCATTATTGATAAGATGAATTCCATCTGCTCTCAATTTTGGTGGGTGGGGAGTCCGGAAAAGAAAGGTATGCATTGGAGAAAATGGAAATCAGTCTGCTCTCTGAGAGAGAAATGAGGTATGGGGTTTAAAGAGATTGAGACCTTTAACAAAGCCTTTCTTGCTAAACAAGTGTGGCAGATAATGAAGAATGAGAACAGCCTTGTGTCCAAATCTCTAAAGTATCTCTACTTTCCTAACAAAGATATCCTCCAATCTAAGGGAAGTAGGAAAGATAGCCCTATATGGAAATCCCTTATGTCTGCTATAGATGTCATCAAGATGGGTTCCTTAAGAGTTATTGGGAATGGGGATAACTTGTATTTGGGATCATCACTGGATAGCAAAAAACCTCCCGGCCAAGCCTATTCCTTTCCCTGCCAGCAATCCCAGCTTTACTAAGGTGAGCCAGCTCCTCTCTGATGACAGACTCTCGTGGAACCAGGATCTGATTGAAGGAAATTTCCATCCTCTTGATCGCCAGAGTATTCTCCAAACCCCTCTGCTGCCTGATAGCCTAGATCAGTGGAGATGGTTTGGGAAATTCTGGTGAGTACTCTGTTAAATCAGGTTATGAGGTGCTCATGACCCACAACCAGAGTAATGAGACCTCGTCCAACCCCCCTACAAACCCCTCTTTTCATAATATGCTCCACAAATAACACCCCCCCCCTAGAACCAGACTCTTTGCGTGGAAATTATTTCACAATATTATCCTTGCCAGGCCAATCTTTCTAAAAGATTAGGAGGTACCAGCAGTTGTTTTCTATGTGGGAAGGTGGATACCGTGTTTCATAGTATCTTTGAATGCTGGACCTCTAAGGATGAATGGAGAAACATTGTTGATATAGACCAGATTCCTGAGCTAGTCATTCTGACATTCAGAATTGGATTAAGGATCAAATTCAGTTGGGGAAAGAAGAAAACCTCCATGATCATTAACAGAATGTGGTGCATTTATGAAGCCAGAAACAAAATCAAACACAATCCTCATCTTCCTTTTCTAGAGTGCCTAAATACGAATAAAGCTTTCATTGAGGCCTACATTCAGATGGGTAAACAAGAGAAGGAAGATGCCTCCAGATTTTCATAATATTGTCCTGCAGAATGAATCTATCTTTTCGACTTGTTGTAATAGATCTTTCAATAGGAATATG
Source organism: Limonium bicolor (assembly GCA_023374045.1). Classification (NCBI taxonomy): domain Eukaryota; kingdom Viridiplantae; phylum Streptophyta; class Magnoliopsida; order Caryophyllales; family Plumbaginaceae; genus Limonium; species Limonium bicolor. The sequence continues at coordinate 11,049,890 of CM041781.1, read as the reverse complement.
ATGTGTAGTGGAGCTTTTATCTCTCAACCTGGAGAATTACAAGTATGTTTCAACAGGAATACTAGAAGTGATGCGGATTCAACTCTTGCGGAGTTAGATACAATCAAGTTCGGCATCAGTTTGGCTGCCTCTAAGCAAATCAAGGATGTGGTTATCATTATCAACACCAAGCAAGTGATGAAGAAGGTGAAAGAGCTCCTTATCGAGAAGCATGAAGACTCCTATATCTTTCCTTTGTTTTATTTCAGTTTTTGTAATGAAGTTAATGTTAGACTGATGACTTAATGAATATGTTCAAACTTTCCGGCTTTTTTAGCTTCTAGACTTAACAACTCCATGTTTGATTGGAGAGTTTGGGACAAACACAACTCCCCTGTAAGGCTTATCCAAGCCGCTAATCTTGAAGGAGATGAGCTAAATTTCCTTAGCTCTCCTTCTGACTTTTGTAATCATCCTGATCCTCCTTATAGGATCACTTGATATTTATGTATGAAGGAACAACTTACTATCAAAAAAAATATATATGATACTTATTGCTAGCCTTGACGTAGATCACATAGGCTAGAGATGAGATCGGCTAGTGACAAGACATCACGTACCAAGATTACCAGTCTTACCCTATAAATTCCTATAAATAGTGGAGGAAACAGTTAAAAATGAGAATTCTTTTGTTTTAGGCCCTATTCTTTTGTTAATTTATCAGAAAGTTTATTTGATTAGCTAGTTTGTTCTCTATGTATGTCATATTAGTCCTTTTCTTGATTAGAGTAAATTTGATTAGAAGTAGAGACAATCAAACTAGGTGCAGTCAGACTGATGTGCAGTGAAGAATAAGTAGTTTCTTTTATGTGAGTGTAATAGATGGAAGTGTCCAACTTATCTATCACGGTGTTGAGTAGATACTTGATTGTAAACTTCGTTACTAGTTCAATGATTGAAATCTATTAACCGGTTAATTTTTTTATGCTCTTCTCTTATTAGAGAAAACTCAGCTCCATCTAAAATACTTATTATTTAACCCTTACATTGACTTGGACAATTGATTAATATATTGAAGAATTCGACGATGCTAGCTGACAAAAGTCAGCCCTTTCTTGATCTTGGTTTCAAGCCACAAGAAGTAATGAATTTCGAAAAAGTGACACTGGAATTTAGAAGTGTTCCTAGAAGCAGTGGTCTGTATATAGTCATTCATATAGGAAAGTAAAAGTGGGGCAAACCAACTACTATCCTTACCGTGTCGTATAGTTTATCCTAAAAGGATTATTATTTATTTGACAAAAAAAAAAATTGTTAGTTATTGTTAGCATTTTAGCAATCACTTTTTATAGAAAGAATTGTCTAGCGTCTACCATTATCATAACCGACCGACTAGCGGCTGAAGGGCTCATAGCCGCCGAGCGACAGTCCATATTCAATGAACCTTTTGTTATACATTTTCATTTATGATCATATTAACATCTCCATCATCTTCATTTAACACATATCATGGACTTTATTTTGAGTTAACGTTCATGTTCACTGAACACAAAATTTTGGCCGCCCAGTGACTATGAGGTCTCTGGCCGTTGATCAGCTACAGTCGGTTGGAGGGTTATATCAAGTAATTTGGTAACTGCAAATAGAATTTCAAAAGAAAATATGACCAATTGACCTTGCTCTATCGATGGATGAAACCTGAACGTGTAATTACAGGCATTATTTCATCAGATTGCTTCGTTTTGCAAAAAAGTCATATTATGAATGAAGGATAATCTTTAAAAAATAAAGAATGAAGGAAAAGGAGTTGTTTTATTTGACTCTCATCAATTAGATAATCCGGCGACATTCTACCTTATGAAGTATGTATTAAGCTAATGAAGTTGAAAATGAAATCCAAGATGTACGTCACTCGGTTGTCTTCATTAATTGTAAACCACAGATTCACAACAAAAGGGAACATAGACGAGGGGAATGTTCAATATTATACTTAAAATATTGGTTATTTGCTTATCAATTACCACTGATTTGGAACATTTTCCGAGCATAGAGGTGTTAAGAACTTTCGGTTCTTTTGAAAAAAATGGAGTTAACTTTTAGTTATAACAATGAAAGAATCTATTATCTAAGCGGTCAAGATTAATTAGTGTAAAATGTCATTTAACTCCCTTGATTGAGTTAGAGTCTCCGTCTCACCTTATCTTACACTATAATTGAAAAAAAAAACTTAACCTTAATTTAATTGCAGATAAAAAATAGTGGTTCAAAAAAAAAAATTGAAGATAAAAATTAGACTTGTGCATCTTTTTTCCTTTACTAAACATTACAAATGGAACTGAACTGAAGATGACCGTTAAACTTAGACCATAACTACACGTACCAAACAAAGGCTTAATAATTGATGTTACAAACTTACAATCACATATCATATGTGGTATGAGCATAAAACTACTTTGGAAACAAGAAACGGAGCATTGTTAAGTTTTTTTTTTCGAATATATCCTCCCTTCTTCATGCCATATCCAAATTGAGTCATGAATTCTCCTTTGTTAGTGCTTCGTATCTAATCTTCTTTCGGTTTGACTTGCATTTCGGAAGATGTTGTTTTTGAATTATGGACTTATTGTTGATAGAATGATCATGCACTCATTGTTATCTAGTTTGCAATGTCTTTACATAAGATGAAATTACTAGATTTTATAGTGGTTTGGTCATATTGGCATAGAGTTTTAATTTGTTGTTCCATAGCTCTTAAATGGAAAACCACAAAAGACTAGTAAAATAAAAGAATTCTCATTTTTAACTTAGTTCCCTATGTAAACCACAAGGTAAGACTGGTAATCTTGGTCCGTGGTGTCTTGTCACCGGCCAACTCGTCTCTAGCCTATGTAATCTACGTCAAGGCTAGCAATAAGTACCATATTTGAAACATGTCTTTTACAATATCTTGAGACTTTCAGGTATTTTATAAAAAATAACATTAATTTTATGGAAGTCTTTATATTTTTACTCTTGTTTTTGCCATTTTTGATCCTTAATCCTTTGTAGTTTGTTAGATTATATCCATACCAGTGACCAACATCGCATCACAATTCCCAAATCCCAAACCAAGGCGTGAGAAGAGTGAAAATTTGGTGTTTACATTAAAAGAAACATGGATCCTTAGGGCATCCACAGTGGGTGTGGGGTTCTTAACGTATTCCTAGGTGCCACATCATCATAATATATTATTTTAATGTGTAAGGAACTTCATCAATTTGTTAATCACTACAATAAGTGAGTTTTTTAACTATCTCACTCCTCCCATCATTTTTTTCCTTTCTCCTCCCGTAATTTCTTTTCACTCTATCCGTGTTGAAAATAAAAGAGAGTAAAAGCAAATACAGTAAATATTTATTATTAAATTGATGGTGACAGTAATACAACCAATCAAAATGATTTACCGTACGTTGCTTAAATAAGGAACGAAAAAACAGAAAGTGGGTGGATTCCACACCACTATAGATTTTTTTTTAATTTCTTATTAACAATTTCGGGTGGAATCCACACCACTGTGGATCTACAATGGTGTGGAATCCACACTAAATTAATAAAACAAAAAGATAAAATATGGCATGGAAGATAGAAGTTGAAGTAACCCGGTCCAAATAATAGCTTAAAATGGGCGCTATCTTTTGCGCATGTGCTGTGCGTTTTTTTTTCCTTTTTTGTTTGTTGGAGCATTCTGGTTTCTGATACAGTATGTTTTGTAGGTTGGTTTAAAATTTATAGATAGACTAGTTATGTGAGCAGATAGCATTATCTAAAAAAACTTACAAGTAGAAGTAGCTTTCATTTTTAAAAACCAGCAATAAAAAATCGTAGAGATCAATTGAAAAATATTTTAAATATTAGTATGAAAATCAATAATATTTATATATTTATATATATGTGTGTACTGTAAAATAATGGACCCATGAGATTAAATCTCTGGATCCGCTACGGGATGGAGTAGGCTAGTATCTTAATTGCGTTGAATTAAAAATATAGTATTACCACCATTCATTCATGGCATTGATCAATCTAGCTAGTAGTAGCTAATAAAGAATGTGTTAACGAAACTCCATAAATCAACTCCCTTTACAATTCACCATTAATTAACCTACCATTTCTGTTCTTTTTTTCGGTAAAAAAGAAAGATGTACAAATGTTAATTAGTAGTTCTATTACCACCATATGACTGACTGACTGATTGACTTTTGAATCTCCACAGTCCATCCATTCAATCCTTCCATTCAATCCTTCCATCTACTGTTTTACCATCAATCAACCATCTGTTTGGGATGGAGAGGGTAAAAAGGTCAATATCATCCACCACAATCATCGCAGACCATGTTGCAACATCAGAAGTACTTGTTAGATTAATTAATTACTATAATAACCTTCTCTCTGTTATGTACTATTGTATATATATATCATATCAATATACGGCATAACCCCAAGGGTTATCTTTCTATTCATTCTTACATGGTATCTGCCGCTCTACCGATCCTCCTCTATTTACTCATCTCTCTCCCCTTACTCTCCTCTCCCAACATCATGTCTGACAACGATTCTGATGCTGAAACTGCGCGCACCTTGCTCGCCTCTCCTCCCCGTCGACCACCATCCCCTCCCCCCACAACTGCCCCAGCCGCCACTGTTATCACCCCTGGCGCCGCTGCTGTTCAACAGGCTCTCCACGTCAGTTCTATCACAAATCATGTTCGCATTGAACTGACGCAATCTCCTCCCAATTACTCCCTCTGGCGGCATATGTTTCTTGTTACCCTGGGCAAGTTCAATCTCCTTCACCACGTCGACGGCACCCCTCCTTATACCGATGACAGCTGGTCCATCCTCGACTACACCGTTCTCTCCTGGATCTACGCCACCATCCGCCCCGAAATATTTAGTCTCATTGTTCGCCCTAATGCCACAGCCCACGACGTCTGGGTCACGATTGAGAATCTATTTCGTGACAACAAAAAGGCCAGGGCTATTCAACTGGAGGCAGAATTTCGTGGCCTACGTCAGGGATCTCTCACAATCAACGACTACTGCACCAAGCTCAAATCTCTGGCTGATGCCCTCGCAGACGTCGAAAGCCCAGTCTCTGACGAAAATCTAGTTCTACAAACAATCAGTGGCCTCAACGACTCCTACTCCAATATTCGCAGCCTAATTCAATTTCAACGTCCTTTTCCAACATTCCAGGAGGTCCGCAGCAGTTTAATTCTTGAAGAAACCTGTCGGAACAACATCCATGCTTCTGCCACCGCACTTGTAGCCTCATCCACACCGGCTACAACCTCCTCCAACACCACCACCACTTCCTCCCGCTCCAACAACAATTCCCGCAACAACCGCCGCGGTCGAGGGCGCGGTAGAGGTCGGAGCTCCTCCACCAGCAGTACTACACCACCGCCTGTCTGGAATGTTTATCCTGCTCCGCCGCCGTGGACCACCTGGTCATCTCCTGGCGTTCTTGGACCGCGGCCCTCCCCAACGCCCCAGGCCTTCCTCACTCAGCAAGCGCCACCACAATGGGACCAGCAAAGCTTGATTCAAGCCATGAATGCTCTCACCACTCAACCGCAACGCCCAAGTGACTCTACGTGGTACATGGACACTGGCGCCTCCGCCCACATGAGTCCACACTCAGGTATCCTAAGTTCTATTCCTAATCATTGTTCATTCTCTCCTTCAAATATTGTTGTCGGCAATGGGACCCCTCTTCCCATCACTCAGGTTGGCCACTCATCCCTCTCCTCATCCCCTCATTTTACATTACGTAATGTCCTCATCACTCCTCATTTAATCAAAAACTTAATCTCTGTTCGCCAGTTTACAAAGGATCATAATTGCTCAATTGAGTTTGACCCGTTTGGTTTTTCCATAAAGGATCTTATCAACAAGACAGAGATTCTATGTTGCAATAGCACTGGCGAGCTTTATCCATTTGTTTCCGCCGCGTGCTCCACTACTCCCTCCGCCCTCACCGCCATCGCCGACCATCCATCCTGGCACCACCGCCTTGCTCATCCTGCTCCGACTGCACTCCGGCCGTTGATCTCTCAAAATTTAATTTCATCCAATAACATCTCTTTATCAATTTGTCATGCCTGTCAACTAGGCAAACAAGCACGTTTATCTTTTCCTCTTTCAACTACTAGGACTGTACAACCATTTGATTTAATTCATTGCGATTTATGGACCTCTCCAATTCTAAGTGTTAGTGGTTTTAAGTATTACTTAGTTATTCTCGATGATTTTTCACACTACCTCTGGACATTTCCTCTTAAACTTAAATCGCAAACCACCGACACCCTCAAGCAATTTCATGCTTATGTGTGCACACAATTTCAGCGTAATATCAAACAAGTTCAATGTGATCACGGACGTGAATTTGATAATAATGAACTTCGCACTCATCTCTCCAAACACGGCACCGTTTTACGATTTTCTTGTCCACACACGTCCCAACAAAATGGCAAGGCTGAACGAGCCATTCGCACAATCACTAATGCAATTCGTACACTTCTCTTTCACAGTCATTTACCTCCAAAATTTTGGGCTGAAGCCCTCGCCACTTCTACCTATCTTCTCAATCTCACCCCCACCGTCTCCACAAACAACCGGGTCCCTTATACAATTCTTTACAACAAGCAACCTTCCTACTCCCACCTCCGTCCATTTGGTTGCTTATGTTATCCAAATCTTACATCCTCCACTCCTCACAAACTAACACCACGAACCACCGCGTGTATATTTCTGGGTTATGCACAAAACCACAAAGGTTACCGTTGTTTAACGTTGGACACTCAGAAAATTATTATCTCCCGTCATGTCATTTTTAATGAAAATATTTTCCCATATTCTCAATCCTTAACCACTCCTAACCTTACTCAACCTTCTCTCTCTGACGTGTCACCCCCCTCTCCGTTTTTATTCCCCACTCACACACCCACTAATCCTGCTAGCACCCGTCACTTCCTCAACTCCCCCTCGAATTCGGCGCCACACTCCCCCTCACCAAAATTCTCGACTCAAACCCACCACACTCTCTCTCAAAACAACCAAAATATTTTTTCAACCACTTTCCCACGTGCCTCTCCCCCCCTACCCCAACCCTCTCTCTCATCCTCTCTTTCCGCACCCCCTCCCTCTTATTTTACCAACTAAACAAACTCCCCCACTAAGTCAGATCCTACTATTCCGTATAACCCCCCCACCTTTTTAAATTCTTCCCCCCCTCTCTCGCACTCACAAACTACCACTCCAATTAATAATCAGAAAAATCCTAACTACCTCCATCCTACGAACTCCACTACCTCAAATCACTCCTCTTCTTCCGTGCCCACTCTAACCCCGGTCAAACATTTCCCATCCTCACCCCCACCTCCCTCCACGTCAACCCACCAACTCCCCCTCTCTCCAACATTACACCCTCCGGCCCAAACCTCCCCAAGCATCCAGCCACGTGCCCATCCCATCTCCCGGCCCACCTCCCCACCTCATATCCCACTCACTCAGCCCACCCCATCTCCTAACCAGTCCGACACCCACAATCTCTCACCCTTCCCGGCCCAGTCCGCCCCCACCTCACATACTTCGCCCACTACTGTCGACCAACAGCCTGTCCTTTCTACTCCAATTCCCCGCGCACTCAACCCCCCCTCCACCCGCATCGATTCTCCCACGCACTTTTCTATCCCCTGTCCCTCACCTCTTTCCTCCCACCCAATGCAAACCCGGTCAAAATCGGGTATCATTAAACCCAAACAAATATTCACCCTCACTACGACCACCTCCACTCTCCCAGCCTCCTACAAAACTGCCCTTCAAGACCCTCTTTGGTACCAATCTATGAAGGACGAGTATGATGCTTTGATTAAGAATAATACTTGGGATCTTGTTCCCCGTCCCCCAAATGCTAATATTGTATCCGGTAAGTGGTTGTTTCGTATTAAATATGATGCAGATGGCAACATAACTCGCCACAAGTCACGTTGGGTTGCTCGTGGGTTCTCTCAGCAACACGGGATTGACTACGACGAGACTTTCTCTCCGGTGGTCAAGCCCCCGACCATTCGCACAATGTTGTCCCTCGCCGTGGCCCGCAACTGGCCCATTCATCAGCTCGACGTCAAAAATGCGTTCCTCCATGGTACTCTAGATGAGGTCGTCTACTATCAACAACCACCCGGCTTCATTCACCCACAATTTCCTAACCATGTTTGCAGGCTTCGCAAAGCCCTTTATGGCCTCAAGCAAGCACCGCGAGCTTGGTACCACCGATTTGCCACCCATCTTCTCCAGCTCGGCTTCACCAGCAGCCGCTCCGATCCCTCTCTCTTCGTTTACAATCGGTCACACCTACAGGCCCACCTCCTCGTCTACGTCGACGACATAATTCTCACTGCCTCTACTCCTGCCTTCCTCAACAAGATCATCAAAGCCCTTAGCACGGAGTTCTCAATGACTGATCTTGGCCCACTCCACTACTTCCTCGGTATCTCGGTCACCCGTCACCCTACTGGCCTCCATCTCCACCAAACCCAATATGCCAAAGACCTCCTCCACCGTGCCGGCATGGACAATTGCAACCCCTGCAAAACCCCGGTTGACACTAACCCCAAACTTAGTCAATCTGATGGTCCACCCGTTCGTGACCCAACTGCATATCGGTCCCTTGCTGGTGCTCTACAATACCTCACCTTCACTCGCCCGGACATCAGCTATGCAGTCCAGCAGTGCTGTCTCCACATGCATAATCCCCGTGAGACACACCACACCGCCCTCAAACGCATACTCCGTTACATCAAAGGCACACTAACTCTTGGCCTTCTCATCACACCCAGCATGTCCGATCAGCTCACCATATACTCAGATGCCGATTGGGCTGGCTGCCCCGACACTCGCCGTTCCACCTCCGGTTACTGCATGTACCTCGGCCCCAACCTCATCTCCTGGTCATCCAAGCGCCAAGCCACAGTTTCACGTTCCAGTGCTGAAGCAGAGTATCGTGCGGTTGCCAATGCCATCGCGGAGTCTTGTTGGGTTCGTCAACTACTAGTCGATCTTCATGCCCCCACCACCCGAGCCACCATCGTGTTTTGTGACAATGTCAGCTCCGTCTACATGTCCACCAATCCGGTACAACATCAACGCACAAAACATATTGAAATTGACATTCATTTCGTTCGAGAAAAAGTAGCCCTCGGTCAAGCTCGAGTTCTCCATGTCCCCACCACCAGTCAGTTCGCCGACATCATGACTAAGGGCCTTCCCTCTTCCCTGTTTCTTGATTTTCGCTCCAGTCTCTGCCTTCGCGATCCTCCGGCTTCGACTGCGGGGGGCTGTTAGATTAATTAATTACTATAATAACCTTCTCTCTGTTATGTACTATTGTATATATATATCATATCAATATACGGCATAACCCCAAGGGTTATCTTTCTATTCATTCTTACAGTACTATTCACCTCATAGAAACCGGCTCCTCAACAATAGTTTCTAAAACCGGTTTCTTCGACCGACTAACCGACATCCGATGCTTAAACTCATCTAATCCTTCAATATCATCCAAATTCAACAACCTACCACCACTCACTTCACTTTCCATCAACTGCTCCGGCACGATTCTCACTTTCGCACCGCCGGAACTTGACCCACCACCACCGCGCAATCTCCACATCTTCTTGCTAATTTTTCTGTTCCCATTAACGGCTAAGTAGACGGCGCCCATACCAGCTGCGGTGACTGATGAATTGAGTCTATTCATTGGTAGGATGATGTAGACACTACCCATGTTGAGATTCGCATCTGCTGGGAGTGGGGAGAGACGACGACCAAGACGTAAGGATTGTGAAGTGACGAGGAATGAATTGGGTGATTCGAGCATGAGTTCTGCGGTAGTAATTGGTGTTTTGAAAGTTTGTATTTCACCTCCAGGGAATATGACTTTTGCGGCAGATGATGAGGATTTAGTGTCTGATGATGGAATGTTGGTCAGGGCGCAAGAAGCGTAATTCCCCATTGGGTGAGATGGTGTTTGATCGGTTTTGAATTTAAGGGGGTGAGGGTTTGTTGAGGGAAGAGAAGAGATCGAGAGAGATTGTATTGGAGGGAATGTTTTTAGGTTTGGGATTGGGAAGGAAGTACAATGGTTTAAGGCAAGCAATGGTAAAACTAAAATGCAGGATAGGTTTTATATACTAGAATGTGTTATTGTGAGTGGGGCCGGGTGGGAGGAAGGCGAGATAGAGCATTAAAGTCAAATTGTCATTTTGTTTAAAAAAAACTTGAAAAAGAGATGAGAAAACGAGTAATAATGGATGGAATTGAGAAGCTTAAACAAATATGGTAAAATAGGTTGACATTTTGACAACGCAAAGGCAGCTGTAGGGGGGAGGAGGACAATAGTGTGTAGAGGGTAGTTGTGGGATCAGTCCACGCGGAGAAAACCTGAAAATTCGTTATTGCACCTGAATAATCATGTTCATGAATGGTAGACCTTAATTTTTAAACAATAACTCGATTCTAAGCAAGCATTTAACTTGCATTATCAAACAAGGGCATATCAGTTCTAGGATGATGTGCCGACATTAGTCTGTTTTAAATAAATAGATAAATTACCCATTTAGTATTCACGATTGATGAAATTATTGAATTCCTTGAGTATATATTAGAGGCTGCTTGACGTGGAGAGGGTCTTGTGACGGAAGCCTATTTTCTGTCCCGGATGGACTACATCTACATCGTCCATATTAAAAAGCAAAGTGTTAATCTAGGCGGTCTATGATGTCACGTCATTTTTTTTTCATTCTTGCTTCCGGTCATCATGACCGTGTCTTTTACAAGCACACCACTTGGGTGATTCTCAGGCCTCTATCCTCCTGAGAATGAGAAAAAGAAGGACAAAAGCATATTTATAATATATTACTCCTGTTTACTTGGATGAATTATTTTATTCATTTGTTTTTTTTCCATCTCACATCACAATTTGTGAAGTAAATAATTTAGCAATTTATAATATATTATTACTTTTTTGTCAATTTTAAGACTAATTTTCTATTTATATTTTGTAGTTATTAGAATAAAATTCTTAAATTGAATAATTATGACGCAGAAGGAAATAAAACCCAATAACATATGATGTAGCCATTAATTACTAACTATAAGAGCATCATATACCCTGCATGCTAATAAATCCTATAAACTTGAGTACTTAATCCTCGTACCCTTGTTTTCACATGTTTATTTAAACGTTTCCACGTTTGTACGATTCCATGATTATCTATAACGTTTTCATGCTACGATTACATATAAACGTTTCCACGTCATGCAGTAGCGGACCCAGAACTTTTGTTTAGGGGGGCAAAAATTTTTTTGACACTATTGTTCTTTAAAACATTATGTTATTTTGTATTTTTCAAAAATTTATAAGAACATTTTACAAAGTATCAAAAGTGAAATACCCCAAACCTTAATATATTAATGAACTATCTAATTAGGATATACTAAGGCTAGAACGTGCCTTAGAAACATTAGAAGAAGTGTTAAACAACAACTTACTCCAAAACATGTTTTAAGAACAATTAGAGAAAAAGGTGTTTTAAAGAGCACAAATAAATTAGAGAACTACCAATAAGTTCCCAAGAGATTTCAAATGTGAAATACCTCTAAGATTAGTAATACGCATTAAGTGGAATTAGCGTTTAAACCGAAAACGCACCTTAGAGCACAAAAATGTATTTTAAAGAAAATGTGCTTTAAGCATGTATACATGGAACGAAAAGGCTAATGAGCCTAAATACCATAAAGAAATAAGGGAACAACAATTAAATGGTCATAGGAGCCATTGCGTATACACACAAATTAAGTATACAAGTCCACAGTAAATAGGTACTAAACTGATGAAAGTCAAGGAGAAACCACTAAACGACTTGGTTTAAATTGGAATGAGCAACATGCTATTTCATGAACAAAGTTTCTAAAGGTTGTAAATATATTAAGGACACATTTAAACTAGCCAAAACAAATTGCATAATCAATGTGAACCCGGAAGCACATAAAATGGTGTTTTAAGGCATTTTTGGCTATGTAACATACTTAACACATGGTATAAGTCCTTATGACCGAGATTAATGCATCAAATATTACATAAATACAAAGGAGAAACAAAAAAATCAGGTCAAATGGGGACTAAGGCTTCCGACTTCAATGGTGAGTCATTAAGGACAAAAATGCTTTAATTTTACTATTTCACCCACCATGACTTCCTTGATTGCCTTATCACCTTGTCCCCTGAATAATTCATTAATCTGACACTTACCTGTCATTATGAGGGCTCCCAAATTCATAGCACCTCCTCTCTTTGAATAAACATCACAACAACTTCAATGTTCTTAGATTAGTACATTAAAGAACACCTTGCCTTGTAGAAATCATAACTTTCTCATCCTAACTCCAAATAACAAGCTTGATAGCTCGTTGGAATCGTCTTTCAAAGAGCTTCACAATCATATCTCATGAGCCCCCAGATTCTCAGGAAACACCATGAAGAAGTGCCTTTGATTCTCGAGGTAAAACATTGCCTTCTTGAAAACTCTTCCTTATTTGATTTTCATCAAGGCCGAGTGCCTAGGGTTACTAACCCTTCTTATTATTCATCTTATTCTATGATTTTGGAGCCAATTTCTCTAGAAAATTGCTGTCAAAATTTCTAAGGAAATCAAGCTTAATATTAAGCTAATGGTTAATATACAAGGTAAATCCTACAACTACCAATTTTAAGGTTCTAATTGTTGATCTATATATGATCTAACATATTGTTCATCTTGTTTATTATTGCCGAAATTATAAGTGTGTTAGATTTAATTTTGACACATTAAATGTTAATATTTTGTAAATCTAAAATTAGATTTATACTCCTTATGATATAAGCTACAATATAAGCTATCATAATATACAAGAAAAATTCATATACTATGAATTTCAATATGGCCGAAAATTAAGGGGTTATTAATGAGTTAGAAAAATTATCTAACTTAGTTAAATTAAAGGAATTAGAGTAATTAAGAGTAAAATATAAAATTTAAGAAGTTTTGGTATCATATTGTGATTGCCGAAAATAAATGAGGTTAGTATAGAGTTTTTGAGAGTTTAGATGATGAGAAAATAATTGTAGAATTATGTTTACAATTTATAAAGAGTATATAAGTGTTATAAGGAATTTATAAGGTTTTTGGTATATTTAAAAGTTAATAAAGGATGGTATATATATACTATAACATTAGATAATTAAATCTGGTGATTTAGAGATGTTAAAAATGATTTTTGATGTTCAAAAATCTGTAGGTAAATTAATTACGAAAATTAGAAATTAATTGGAGTTAAATTGGTTAATAAATGAAAGAATAAACCACATAAAATGGTAATTTTACGTGGTCAAACGTGGTCAAACATGGTCAATGACAGTTTATAAAATATTTAGATAAGTTAGAATAAAAATTATAGCAAAAGATTAGGTAATAAAATGTTTAAGGAATAAAGAGTTAAGATAAGTTAACTTTAGGGGTAATATTGTAAATTCTAGAAAGTTAGGGGGTTTGACCATAAAAGGCTGGTCAAACTTGGGTATGTTTTGGTAATTGACCAAAAGTATAGAAGAAATTAATTAAGAAAGACTTTGGAAGAAATTAGAAATAAAAAATAACAAGTTTAGAACTTATTATGAGTAAAATAGAAATTAAGAGAAAACTATGGGTAAAGAATGTAAATAAAACATTTTTATGTGTTTAGAAGGTTAAGGAAATCAAATAAAGAATTTAGAAACAAGTTGTAAAAGAAACAGAGTTAAGATGGGGTTAAACGAGACCCGTATATAACTTAAGGTATACGAGGGGTATACCCGTAATTTAATAAGGATAGGAGAAATCAATACTTAAAGTATTTTAAAGAGAATACAAGTTATATTAAAAAAAAGAAATAAATACGTATCATACGGATGTATATGAAATTTTTTGGTATACATGAATAGTACTCGTATACGTGAATAGTATCCGTATACATGAATAATACTCGTATATGTAAATAGTACTCGTATACATGAATAGGAAATACGTATACATGAACAGTAAAATACGAGACATATATGTGAATAGTAAAATATGAGGCCGTATAAATGAATAGTAGAATACGAGATCGTATAAATAAATATTGAAATACTGATGAATAGTGAAAAATACGAAAAACTAACAAAAGGTCCGTATAAGTCTAAAGTTGCTACCTGTGCAACTAAGTAACTGCTAACGACATTAGTATGTTAATGAATTAGAATTGAGCTTGAAAAACGCTCCTAGATGAATGAACCCGTTTAACAGTAAACTATTATACCCGGGTTAACCTAGAAAGAGGTTTAAGTTGAAAAGAGAACCAAACTAGTTCTAAGACACAGGATACTAATACTAGTTCTGGTTGCAGATCTAGATAATCAGAGGCGTTCGGCGGATTAGGCGAACGTGGGATTAAGAGCTAGCCAATCACCGGTGTACGGTATGAGATTCTTGTAGCTTGCTTGCTAACGAGGTCTACCCCGGTTTGTGTGCTATGTGTTATTATGATACGACCAAACAAGATTAAGCATGAAACCGATCTATTGTATTGTTATTGTGTGTCCATTGCACACTAACACGACTAGATTTAGAGCTTGTTCATTAACTATGTTTGGTAACAATTGTATATGGTTAAAAATACTCCCTGTTGTAGTTGGTTAATACCGAGAGAGGTGTAACTAACAAATTGTCAATGAGGCTTCAACTAACTGGAACTTGAGGGAGAGGAATCCGGGACTGACTCCGGTCATGCATGTTTAGGTTAGGAGGTCGGCATCTGTATCAGATCCGTCTTCCGCATATGGCTCGTCTACGACTTGTCGCCTAGGGTCGACAAACAGACCCGACCATCTCGAGTGAACAGTTCGAGGTGGGAGGCAAATTCAGGAGGCCCGGAAGGGTCAAGCCTACATCCCTCATAACTTAAGAATTAATGTTTATTAACCCAATGGAGCTAATAACTCATTGGCTAGGGTTACCTTGACCCGACAAAAATAAACAATTCAGTTAGAGAACAACCAGTTCTTTTAAGAGAACGGTTGACACTTATAAGGTATGGTCAAACACGAGAACTAAACAATTCTCAGGCCTCAGGAGTTAGGAATCTAACTTACTCATTAATGGGCGTCCATTATGACGTTCAATTTATTGGAACTGTGAATGTTTCACATGGGTGTGTTGTTTGTTATCGTACTTCTTATTATTATTTGTATGAATAATCAACTGCATGTATACGACAAAGTAGTCGTGTGTAGCCCTGTTAGCTTGTGGGCTGCACGTTTTCTGTACCAGCCATGTGCTGAGTCCCTTGGGGCCTGTGATTTAAACTTTGCAGGTAGGTGCCGGATGAGGACTCAACCTGAGAGTAGGACCGGGTAGAGTACTTCGGGTTGCTTTTACATTCGTTACGCGAGTTGTGCATGTACACTCGTTTAGTAAACGGATGAGATGTTAGTATGATGTATTAGGATATGAGATACTCGGTATAAATTGTGGTTTATGGATTGTATTGTATAGATGCTCGAGTAATTATCTGGTTAGTCAGACCGTGACTTGTAAGAGAATAGGCCTAGTTAGTCACGTGGGTGACTAACGGTGGTAACACCAATTTAGTAGAACTTTTCCGCTGCGTTGTTAATGTACGAGATGGACTTAGGGAGACGATCATTGTATTTGGAGATGGGGTGTTACAAAAAGATTCGAGGGGGGGGGGGGGCATTTGCGTAACATTTTTATAATTATATATGATGTTTCCACGTCACAATCTTTCCACCATTATACATAAAGGTGTCCACGAGTTCAGATAAACGTTTCCACCTTTTTATTTAATTTTTTTTACCTTTTTATTTAAATGTTTTCACGTTGTTATATATACATTTCCACGTTTTTATATAAACGTTTCCCCGTTTCTACGATTCCATGATTATATGTAACGTTTCCACTGCATGATTAGATATAAACATTTCAATAATTATATATGCATGTTTCCACGCCACAATACGTTTCCATGATTTATATATAAACGTTTCCACGATTTATATATAATCGTTTACACGTCTTGATTACATATATACGTTTACACAATTATATATTCCATGCCACAATTATATATAACATATCCACGCCACAATCAAGTATAATGTTTCCACCGTTTTGTATAAATGTGTCCACGAGTTTATATAAACGTTTCCATGTTTCTACGATTCCATTATTATATATAAACATTTCCACGTCCTGATTATACATAACTTTTCCAAATTATACATAAACGAGGTTATATAGCTAATAGTAGCATCTAGTTTACAAAGCTCTAGTGACAAGCCCTTGAAAAAAATAAAAGGAGTTTCTAGAGTCGACTATCAGTTTATTATTACCTAAATGTTTTATTTTTACTCACCTTCCCTCCATAGACTATGTATAGTCCTTTTACTAACTTCGATAAACTTAAGTCATAAATACATTTTAAATTGCTTACAAAACCTAAGGTTTCAAAGGAATAACTTAATAAATTAATTACCTTTATTATGTTTTAGGATAAGCATTATATCTTAACATAAGGTAGAATTTATCTAAGAATTGAATTCTGATTCATAAGTGAAATTGTTAATTATTTAATAAGATAATCTATTCAGAAAAATCCCCATACCTTATATTCAAATGACACATTAATATTTCTAGTGTCAAAAGGTAAATCAATACAATCTCTTATGTAACTTAGTTTCCTCTAAATAAAGGTTCAAAGGTTTTAACGATCTAATTTCTATTTATAAACCTTTTTATAACTTCTAACTACTGAATACATTACTTAATTATAAACTCACATCCTAAATATTGGTAATAAATGTATTTTATATGGCTTAACTAATTCTAAGAAACTTAAGGATTATTATTTAGATTAATTTCCTCATCATAGTTTAATATATCATAATCCTTTTAATGACTTTATCTTAAAACACTAAGTTATTGTTCAATACTATAACTGCTATGAAATGATTAAATCTAGACTTACTAATCCACTTCACATTTAGATGTAAAAGTATTTCATTTACTTATTATTAATTATATAATAAGATCTATTTGTGTAACATTTTATGTAACCTAATTACAAATATTCCTTAGTCCTAACTTATTAATTACTTAACAAAATTATAGATTTACATCATGATCATTGGCAGATAATATTGTACATGTATTTTAATATGGTATATATAAATCTTAGAAATTCAAAGATAACTCTTTAAGTTTAATTTCATAACCATAATTTAATACCACCTCATATAATATTCTTTTAATAGTATTATGTATGAGTTTAGTTTAACTTATTAATTCATTCATATTCCATTTTCTATAAGGTATTTTATTTCTTTTATTTTTTATGCATATATATATTAGGATTTATTCAAGACATTCTTTATGTAGTTTTATTGTATTTAATTATTTCTATTAACTTTTACACATATCTACATCCAAAATATGGTTTATAAAATAAAGTATTTTCCTTAGTTTTAATTAAGTATTTTAAATTCAATTTTATGTAATTAATATAAATGTAGATTAATTTAATCCCTTGATTTAACCTAAGTTACTATCTTATTTCTTTTATATATATATATATATATGTATATATATATATAATTTCTACTACTTTTAAAAGTTTATACCCAAAAATATTTATTAACATTTTGTATTAAATGTTAGTTTCGCCTTATTATATTATTTTCAACCTATAAAGTTTATTATTCAACTATATTTAATTTTTGGTTACATTAAAAACCATATATTATAAGATAACTTATGAAAAAAATCATAAACACAATTTTTGAACCCATTTACACTAGTCACAAATTCCCAAATTAAATATATAGTAACTATGATATTTTAGACATATTATAAAATTTTTATTTCATAAAAAAAACTTGAGTAATTATCTAAATAAATCCAAAATACTCAGAACTTACAAAAATTATGTTTTGCGTTTAAAAACTCAAAACCCATATTAATTTATATAAAAATAAACTAGATTTTATAAGGAATCTATGTTTAAAATTTCGTGTCAAAATACATTAGGGAAAACCATTAAATAAATACAAGAAGTTAGAGTTTTATTCTGTAATTTATAACATTTAATATACTACTAATTACCCACGTTATAATCTCGGCCGTCCATTTATCCTAACTACGATCGGACGGCCCAGATTAGTCGAGTTCATCCCTTAACTCTATGCAGCCACCGATTGAGATTTCGTTGATTTCTCATAATCTACAGAACGGTTTTCGATGATTCCTGTTTCATTGGATTCAAAGACGGTTCCAACGGTACCAAATTCACGAGTTATAAGGCATGAATCAGTAGTTTCAAATCTGGGTTTATACGAGTTAGGGTTTGAATGGTCTGTTTCGAATTTCTACAAATTCTCTCTATGTAGTGCGTTATATGTTAAATTGATAGAGGGGTTAGTTCGAAAATGACATATAGAGTGACATTATCAGAGAAATTTGGTCGGAATCGTACCGGAGATGCGCCGGCAAGGCAAATCAAATTCGTTTTCTGGAAAAATCGGTATTTTATGCGCTGTTCAAGTAGGCAACTTCACGGGTGAACTCGCACCAACTGAGAGAGATTTGATCCACAAAATCTATCACAATACAAACTAGATGTGTAACTCTAAACATGGGTGGAAGAATCATGGAAAACGAATAACTAGAGAGAAAGTTACTGATCCACAAAGATCTGAGTTTACCATTTTGTTTCTGGAAAAATACTAGGCAAAAACCCGACGTGATCGAGTTGGGAACTTTAGACGCTTATATCTTCCACAAGATTAAGAATCAGCCTTGGGTGTAAACATGAAAGTTATAGAGGAATTAGAGATCTACAAAACAAGCTAAAGAACTCGAATTTTCATTGAAGGATGAAGAAGTTATGATACGATGAATTTACCTGATTATCACGTTTTTCTAGAATTCTGGGTTGCAGTTTTCAGGGAGGCTACTTCAGATCAAATTTGCTGACGATGTAGAAAAAGTTAGGTTGTGTATGAGTTATGGTTGGAAAGAGGAATTGTAGGAGAAGAGAATGGAGAAAACGGCACTAAAAAATTCTCAAAGACGAGAGAGATATCAGTGTCACAAGTTAGGGCAAGAAGCTGATGAAAGTTAAGATACTTAGCAGAAATCGTGGAGAAAATCGGCCAGCTGCTGTGGCTCACTTCCCGAGGCACGCTGGTGAGTCAGCAACCATGCCACATCAGCATTTTTTCAAAATTTTAGCTCTAAACTTCATTTTATCATAACTTTGGCTAGGATGATCCGTTTTTGACGTTCTTTTAATCAATCTTCTTGGTTTTCCATAACCTTTTTATTGGTATAGGTTTCATGGGCTGGTTTGACCATTCTCAAAAAGTCAACCCTAGCAAGGCTTAAGAAGTTTTATAGTTTCCATGATTTTATATTGACTTTTATGATTCAAATTAATGTTCCAATTATTGTTAAAATCTTTATAATATACATGGAGTGTTTAGAAATTTTTCCAAGATTTATTGACTTATAAATCTTATTATTAAATTCATAATACTATATAATAACATATAATAATTTAATGTTTAATGGTATTCTTTAGGGTTAAATAGAAGAAATCCCATAATTTAATTTTCATAATTCCATATAATAATTTAATATTCATAATTCCATACAATAATTTAATATTTAATAGTACTATTTATGGTATAATAAAAAAAATCTCCTAAATTAATTTAGGGATATTTCACCTAATGTGGACACATTAATGTGCAACAAACGGGATGAAACTCCCTGAATGATCACCCAGACTACAGGGGATATTGATCTCATGGGAGAGGATATTAAACCCAGCCAAGAACGCAAAGCGATGTAGTTAACTAAACGTACCCACAAGTACAAGTAAGATGTAATGGCATAACCTAGAAACACCCAGGAGCTGTCCTTGAAGGGTGTTTAGGACAACTGAAGTTGAAAAAAATGTAGTGATTGAAACACAAGAGTTGAAACAAATACTCGATTTAAACACCGAAGGGATAAGTCGTCGAAGGGTAACCTGACATTCCTAAGGGGCATCTCATGAAAGGAAGCGTGCTGTAACGACCATGTCATGGAGCCCAATACAACCTCCAAACCAGCTGATGGTGTACGGAGAAGTAAAATTTGTGTGAATAGCCTACAATGAGCTGAACTCGAGGCAATAAGGCTTATAGGCCACAAACAAAATGTGTTATGTAAATTTAAATTGATTGCAGAAGTTTATGTTATACAAGTGAATAGAGCGGAGAACGAACCACTGCTTAAGAGTGGGGATACCTCTCGATATTGTGAAACCGCAGGAGCGGTAGTTATGTGAACCAAGTTCAAGAAATATGTTAAGGATTGACCATGTTGTTATTGCGGAAGAGCAGTTAGTTTAGTAGCATGTGTGTATGAAGTGAAGCACCGAGTGAGCAACGCTCAAGGAGTATAAAGACTCAAACAATAGTGTATTCAGTAGTCATCCAAATGAATGACGAACCATAATACAAATGATGAAAGTACGTGTGCGGAAGCTAATTTGACAGTGAATGCCATGTAAGTTAGTGTTGTACAATGAGTAAGAACATGGTGCGCATCAAGCGACCAATACATGTGAATAAATCACACACTAATATGGAGTTGATGAATAACGATGGTAGACAGACCAGACAACAAGGAGACAATATTCATTCCTATTGCAATCGCATAAGAGATTTACTGCCAAGAGTTTACGCCTCTGCACTCTATATGACTGAGTGTTTTGGTATTGCACTTGCGCAGTAATGATCGAGTGAGATAGTTAGGAATTTGGGAAAATGTTAATTGTGGTACAAGTAGAAAGTGGCTTATAACGCTATAAGCACCGAGGCATAGGAAATGCAAGGTCGTACCAATGAAAGAATACTTGTACAGAACCAAATATGGAGGCATGATTAGCAATAAGGGACTACAGTAGCACTAAATACCAAATATCGGTATGGAATATACCTCAAATGTGGGAAGTAACCGAGAGAGCACTACACATTAGGTAGTAGCTCAACCTCAACCGACAGTAAGTCAGAAGAAATCAAGTCAATCATTGTGAAATACATAGCAGTATACAGAGTAAATTATCATGGAAGTGGATAGAAAATTTGCGACTCACCAAATTCGCTCACGGTAAGAGATACCACGCATCGGTGAGAAACCATTATTACCAAGATAAAGGTGATAAATGGGAGATGTACAATACATTAAGGATAACGAATGGGGCACACTAACCTCTAAAGTTATCAGAGTCGCGCAGCAGAAACTAGTGAGCCAGTGATTCAAATGTTGAATGTGCATAGTGAATATGAGTAAATGGCTAATTATTAACGCCTAGAAGCCTCACAGGCCAGAACCGAAACCGGCTATGAGTTAAATAAACTCCAATGAGAATTCTTGGTTTAGGGACTAAACCACCAATATGGTTAAGATCCTCTAACCAGAACGCATTGTATAACAGACCGCGTGGAAGTTAAAACACTTCACAGTGGTAGAACTTTTTAAACCAATGTTCAATGATTGATAGTGTGGGCGTAATACCTTTTAAGGGGGGTAGAGCCTAAAACCCCTTAGTGTGTTTTGACGTACAAGAGTACGTGAACTATGGTGTGCATAGCACAAAATAATTGTTTTGATGATTGGTACGTATGTAATATGAACATACGCATTCATTCATGGTTTAATTGTGGTAATTATGCACAGAAGATGCGAATACCATTGTGATAAGTGTATCCACTTTGTTAACTGTTGTGTGTGAGAGTAAAAGTGTAAGGGAGTAAAGAAACTCCCGGGGAACTAAAACCCCGACAGATATAAATGTAAAACCGTGTATTGTATTTTGATAAATATATATATACAGTATTGTGATTTATGAAACCAACATAGAACCTAGTGAGAATTAGATTCCCGAGGTAACTTGATTAAAAGTGAATGAAGATAACTGATAGACGGAGTTCTATCCCTTGGAGATGTAATGATTATGACTATAATGACTAAAAAGATAGAAAATTGGAGATGAGTGTATTATTTGATGCTTGAAAATGAAGTGGGAGGTGGAACTTGATTTGCATGTGATCAAGGGAAGCCTAACACAAATTGGGGTGGAAGGATAGTTCAACACTGATGCTGATCACATCAGGGTTGGATGACTCTTGAAGCTCCCTATAAGTGGTCACAAATAACCACGCTAAGGAAAGATGCAAAGAGCATAAATTGGACTTGGAGTTGTATTGTGTTTTCAAAAAGGATTTTCAATTGGTATTTCCAAAACCTTCGATTGATATTTTGAATAAAGGATTCTCTTATACTTAACCTCGTAAAGAATATTTTTGTAGTACTTGCTCACGAGCTGAGGACGTATGAGCCTTTGTCTTTGGACCGGTGACATGAGAAGTATATATGTTAAAAGGTAAGTGATTGTTTTGATCTCCCAAAGGAATGGGGACCGAAGGTGTCCATCGCGACCGGGTTCTGCGGGATCGCTGTGTATATGTACTCGACATGGGAGTCCATGAAGAGATGGAAAAGGTATTTTTGATTGCTATACATGCTAAGACATGATGTGTGGTATGTGTAATAAATATTATCCCGACCTATGATTCTAAATGTTGTTATGTTACCCGGACCGTTGAGTCCGAGCTTATTATGTAAGGTATGTTATGTACGGATGTGGATATGTTACCCGGACTGTTAAGTCCGAGGTTGTGATGTAAAGTATGTTTGGTTATGGAAGTTTTATCGTGCAAGTAATTCTCGGATTCTATGGAAGGATACGAGGGAAACTGTGAACTTCGAGGACGAAGTTCTTTTAAGGGGGGTAGATTGAAATACCCCAAAACTTGATATGTTGTTTAAATATTAAACTATGGTATATTAAGAGGTCGTTCGCTGACCGCGTGGGAAAGAAACCAAACGCGAGTTTTGCTGCGTTTGAATAGAGCTTAGTATGGTTAACGTATTATAACCGGACATGTAAGCTTTTTGTCTGTCCAAGTTAAACAAAGTCCAATAATAAATAGACATCTGTCCACTACTTTTTCCTTAAAGTAGATTAAAACCGATTCGTGACAGACGAACGGGGTCTAAGGTGAAAAAGTGCCTTAGAAACATTAGTGAACAATTTAAGCCATAGTAAAAACAATAAAGTATCATAAAGACAATTTGAGCAAAAACATGCTCTAAGCTCAGGATAACCTTGGTTAAGACTCAAGGAGCCTACCAAGACTTTATTAACCTGCAACTATGATATTATAAGGCTAATTAAGTCCTTAAGAAAAATGGTAGACAATTTAAACCAAAGAAAACACAAGAAAACACTATAAAGTCAATTTAAGCAAATATTTGCCCTAGACTTGGTGTAACCTTGTATAAGACCTAAAGATCATTCCTAGACCTTATTTACATGTTAATGAACGTGATAAATCAATTTCCAAAGATAACCAAGCTCAAAAACAGGCTAAAACACAAAATGTGCTTTAAGGAGTCTTAAAGCACATTATTTTTGAAACATTGTCTTGGAAATGAGTTTTGAGTGGCTAAATGTCCATCATTACTATTAAATCAACATGTGTACTACTTAGTATCACATTAGGAAGTCTAAATCAATGGGAAATCAAAAATTTCACAATTATGTGCACTAATTTGTGAATAGTGCTCAAATAGTGCTAGTTTAAGTTATAAATCAACATAAGTTGTTTAATTGGTCAACAAAGGCCATAAAGTTCCCTATCATATAAAGGGGGCCGATTTTCAACATGGTGAGTCACCACCAATTGCTAGCTAAATAAAGGAAGGAAGGAAAAAGTAAGAAAAAGGGAATTACCTTTATATGTCAAAATATCTTCAAAAGACTACCTCTCTCCTCATTCTCTTCTTTCTCCTTTGTTCCCACCGTCACCTACCTTCATCCTCCCAAGAAAAAACGCTTTGCTACAGCACCACACCATTCTCCACCTTCTTTTCCTTGTAACTTCCAACTCCATGATCCAAATTCAATTTCAAGACTACCTTTGTCTTAGTTAGACCAAGCTCTTCACTTCTATCTTTTCAAATCTTCAAGAACTCAATTTCGGTGCCATGGAGAATCTTCATTGAAGGAGGAAAAACTCATCTCTTCACACCTTGTTGTTCTCCTTTGCTTCAAGGTAAGGAAAATCAAAGAAAATCCATGTTTCCCTTCATTTTTGTACATGGCCGAAAATCACCTCTTAATGGTGCCTTGCCTTACTATTTTTAGTATCTTGAATTGATCTTCAAAGGAATTGGAGGAGTCCTATCTTACTACTTATTCAAACTCTCATTCAAATTCCAAGTTAAACTTCCATTTTAGTGTTTTAAAACACTTATGTAATCTAGGGTTTATTTATGAGTTTAAGTATGAAGCTTAATACTCATTACCCTTATATGTGTATGATAAGTGTCCAAATGAGCATGATTTATAGGTGTATTTCATATTTAATATTAGCACTTTTCTTGCTCATTTCTCCACTTCGGTTGTTTTTCCTCTAGTTTATGTTTTATTGTTTATCTCACAAATTTATTGGTTTAAACATGAGGAAAAACCAAGCTAGGAGCAAAGTAGACGAAGAGACGAACGCATAGGCGCAAACGGCTCAGAAAACGGAGTCCAAACGAAGAATCTAGAGCCGGTTGAAGAAATAAGCCTGTACGTCGTGATAAGAGGCGGACATGTACACTTGCAACCGCCCAAAAACAGGCGGACATGTACATGCAACCGCCCAAAAACAGGCGGACATGTACATTTGCAACCGGAAACACACAAATCAACCGCTTATTCTTAGGCGGACAAGAACACATGCTTCCGCCTGTTTGGAGGCGGAAAAGACAACAAACAACCGCCTATTAGCATGCGGACAAGACTAAGGAACCGCCTGTTTTGAGGCGGTTGTTCAGGCGGACAAGACTAAAATCAGTCGCCGAACAGTTTTCTTCTTCGCGCCGACTGACTGTCTGTCAACTTGCCTTCGCCGACTGTCTGCAACTCGTCCACTGTCTGCATTAATGAGCAATCAATGCTCTTCTTATCCATCTACTGCGTTTGTCTCTGTCCCCTGCAATCAGAGAAGCAATCAACCGGCAATCAAATTCGTACGGATCTTCTTCTCCTCTGCCTCTATATAAACTCACCCCTACTGCACCATAAACATCCACCACCCATACAATCCATCACCGTATCACTTCACCACACATCACTCGTTCATCTCATTTCTCTCCTCCCGCCTTCTCCATTTTATTTATTTTACAGTCCACCATATCCACCTCTAGCCCTACGTATACAAAATAGCAGAGTGAGCCGGAGTGATTACAGATGATTTCTATTACTCTTGTTTCTGTTCGTCTATTTAATATGTTAGGCTAGAATATTTATACTCTGGGAAAGGTTATTATGTGTTTGTATTAATTATGCAATATTTTTACTGGTTTTAATTTAAATACAGTTTGTTACGATTAAAGCTTATCTCTCGCCTTTTTAATAAATGTCATGAGTTTATTAATTTGCCTGCTAAGTCTATTTTGATCAGACCGGTAGATAGGTTAATTAAGCCGTAAATTTGGAGAAAGCTTATTATGATTTAATGAGTTAGTATTTTCAGATGCAAATATAATTCCTGATATCTAAACCGTCCGTTACATGTGATATGCTTGAACCTTGATTAGACCAAGCATTTTCTGGTAACGAGTTCTTATGAGTCTATGATTTAGTCCTTAAGATAATAAGAGGAATTTTGCCAAACAATTATAATTAAACCAGTAGAGATAGCATAATTAATCAGATCATATTAACCTGAACCAGAGTCCAGTTTAATTTATTTATTTACTTAGTTTATTTTATCTTTCCTTTTTATTTATAATACAAGTCAATTAATCCCCCCTCTTGTGACACGCTTAGGTACTATTATATATATATTAGTCCCACGGTTCGACATCCGGTCGCTTACATTTTCACTATACTACTACGACCGGGATTTGTTTGCAGCCCGACGTTTAATTTGAGTTTTAATTTCTTTTCTTTTAATTTTACACCAGTTTAACCACTCACTTTATAACGTCTGCAGTGTATAGGTTAGAAGTTTGACAAGTGTTAAAAGCTCCTTGCCGATTTTCAATCAAGAAAGAACAAGAGAAAACAAGTGAGAAAATCTTGGAGAGAAGAGGTAAATGACCTCTCTTAATGTAGTTTTGTGTACTAGGGAATTGAGCTATATTTGCTTAATAAATAACCTAAAGAGCCAATGGGAAATGAGTTAGTGAATACCCACAAGGAGGTTATTAAGGGCATATGTAATGTTGTGTGTATTTGCAGGTCAAAGGCAACTATTATGTGGGAAATTCAGTGTTTAAGATCAATGCAATTTAAGGGCCTAAGAGCCATGTTATTTAAGGGCCTAAGTGCCAAGCAATTTAAGTTTATGCACTATATTGTGATGTAGTGTAGTTTAAAGGTTTAGTTGTGTGTAAAGAACATTTCTTATGAAGATGAATGTCTTTGATGGTTAAAGAATGAAAAAAAACCATGTGTTTGTGTGTAAGGATGTGTATTAAGGGATTGAGTGTTCTTGGATTGTGTAAAAGTGAAAAACTATGTGTTTTGGTGTAAGGTGATACAAGAGAAGCTATGTCAAAATTTGGTGAGTAAACAAGGAGTTTTAGGTGATTAAATAAAGTTTGGTAACCTAGGTTGTACTAGGAATTGTTAAGTGTTGAATTGGTGAAAGAAAATGGATTAAGGTGTTCTTGAGTCCTAGGATGACCTAGGAATGGTCTTGGAGGATTTAGAGTTTAGATGGGTGTTTTAGACACACCAAAGTTATGTTATGTGAAGTGTAAAGACTTGTGCAAATTTGGTAGTAAAAGAGGTATAATGCCTTGTGGAGTTTTAAGTGTGAACTAGGGGTGGTGATGTTGAGAAGTTGGAATAAATGGACAAAGTTGCATGATGCTTATGAGTGGTTAAAATAGTTGTGAGAAAACAATTTGGTTAGTCGAGGTTGTAGGCATAATATACCACTTAGAAATCTAAGGAAGAATATTACAAGTGCTAGGAATTTTTGTAAGAGATTGAGTAACAAGTTTGGATAATGATTTAAGGAGGTTTGAAGTGTTATTTTGGTATTAGAATATGCCTAAGTACATGTGTGAAGTTTGGGTAAACAATGGGTGAAGCGAACAAGTAGACCAAGGCTTGAAAATGCTAAATATGCAAATCTATAGCTTTGGTCTGGGACTTGGTTCCAGGGTAAAGTCCCAGACCATACACAAAAAAAGGGCCGAGAGTTCATCAGACACATTGGTCCGGGACTTAGCTTGAGTACAAAGTCCCGGACCACCCAGTAAAATCACTCGAGAGTTAGTATAAGTGTTGGTCCGGGACCTAAGGTAAGGACCAAGTCCCGGACCACTCTAAAAATGCTATTTAAGGTTAGAAAATGATATGTAAAGATGGGGATTGATAGGTAATGATGTTATAATGTTGTTTAAGACATGTTAGGTGAGTTATAATGACAATTAAGTGGGTGAAAAGTTGTATTAAAATGTGGAAGTAAACCAAGTTAAAAATGTGAAGTTATTTAGCTAGTTAACGGGGTTAACTATGGGCATCAGACGTTAAACGATCATATTACCCCGATGTTAATGAAAGCAATTGTAATGTTACCAGTTGTTCGAGAATTGTTCGAGGAACATAAGAGGACATAATAGAGTGGACCTTGGTGACAGGTATGGTTTTCTTGCAACCTGTGCTCTACCGGATTACACAGACTTGTATGCCAACTTGTTTTTCTGTGTGTTCACCACCTTGCAAGAATAATCATGAAATGAGTATATAGTAATTCATTTATGTGGCGTGTTAAGTTCAGATACCGTTTAACCTCGAAAGTGTTAAACCATAGCTAACCAAATCTAGGATCACATAAGAGATCAGTATTCGGATTTAACGACCCAAACCATGGGAACGTTCTAACCACGGCTATACGCGAGTTAGTTGTGTTTGTTTGTGCGTGCAAGTATGTTTACCTCCCTTGTGTGTTTAACCCGGTTGTAACACCATATGGTGTGTGGATGTGATAGGTTCCATAATGGAGCTCTTGACTATACATATATATTATGGGGGGTGAGGAATCAGGTCGTTTCGGTCGTGCGTGTTGTTTAGGAGTTGATGTTTACAGTTGCTTTAACTCCCTCTCTGTTTATGGTTATTTTCCTTCTTGGTCTTCAATCACCCTCAAGCTTAACCAAGGCTATTTATCTGACTCAAGTCGGATAAGGGGGATATGTGTATAGTGTGAACGGTTCTATGTTAAGACCGAAATACCTAAGTAAATAAATGTGTACGGTGTGTTCGGAACTATGCTCAATCCGACACATCTTAAGTAAGTATACGTTCTCTAAGTAGAACAATAAATTATTATGTAACGAGCTTAACATGGGAATAGAAAGATGCACTAGGCTCCAAAGAGATAACTAACTCTCGTCTTGGGGCACGAGCCCTCACGTGACTCTCCTCGAGTCATGTTGTATGTATGTTAAGGTGTGATATGTGTTGTTATGTTGAGTATGTTGGTCATGGGTACCAACCCCAGGTTATCATAAGAGAAGTTTAAGTATAACCCGATTAAATGGGTAAATGTCGTCTAGGGAGGAGTTAGCTCCATTAAGGTAGAAACCCTCAAGGGATTAAAGAACACAATAATGTGATCTAACAAGTGTTGATGTGTTGATTAAGTTGTTTGGATCCTATTGATTGGATGTGTGTTATGTGTTAATAGTTTTCCATGCATGATTTAAATATAATCAACCGCATGCTTCGACGACAATTAGTTGTGCGTGGCCTAGTAGTGTGCGGGCTGCACGATTACCATACCAGCAAAGGTGCTGAGCCCCTTGGGGGGCCACCCTTTCTTTCCTTTTCAGGTACAAGGAGCTGGAAGCCGTTCGAGAGTAGGACGGGGTAGTTGTTTGCGCATGGGTAGTTCATTTAATTACTTATGGATTGTAGGTGTAGTAAGACCGAAATTGTTATCGGCATTAGTTTGTAAATACTCAGTATAGTTGGAATGTAAATGTATATTGATTGTTGGAAATGGATCGAGATTGTAATGTGTAGTTGCTCGGGAATCTGGTCCATCAGACCGATACAATGTATAAGTATTAGCCTTGTTAGCCACGTGGGTGGTTAACGACGTGTAACACCAATGAATTAAGTAAATGATAAGTTATGTTTTCCGCTGCTAATGGTTGTTAAGTGTAATGTTGTAGTTGGGGTGTTACATTTGGGAATTAGTAGACTCGGTATAGAATTGAATTGAGGTTGTATTTGTATTTGATTTGATTAAGGAATGAAATGTAATGTTTGATATAGAGTACTCGGTATACTTGTTCATCAGACCGATATTGTAATTGGATTTTTGTGTTGGATTTGGCCTTGTTAGTCACGTGGGTGACTAACGGCATTGTATCATCCACCGTATGGAGAAAGAATTCCGCTGCTTTGGTATTAGTATTTGAGACAGATTAGGGGTTAATGATTTGATTAGTGGTAGGGGTGTTACAGTTCAGATCATCCAACCACATCCTTAACTTTAATAAAAACATCCACACAGTATACCAAGAATATCAAAGCATATAACCACCATTAAGTAAACAATAACCAAGCTAAAGCACTTATAAATCATCTTTAAGGTACCTTTGATACAACATCATAATTAAGGTAATACCACTGTGCAACTTTGACCTTCCTTTTTACCAATCCAAAATCATCATATTATGAGTAAATAGCCATGAAAGCAAGGCAATAAGCCATCGAAAAAATCCTCATAATTTTAATAGAAACCAGAAAGGTTTTAAAGCACATTTTTAGCTTTTTTCTCATCTTTAACTTACCAAAATGCAACTTGTGCACTTACCCACGAACTGAAATATTGAATAGTGATAAGTATCCATCATCTCCAGCATAAAAAACACAGATTTTAGTCACGAAAATCAATCACACAAGTAAGAAAATAAGGGTTGTTCACCAAGATTCCCTGACCTTATAGGGGCATACCATATATCTAAATAACAATTAAAGAGTATAATTTCACACCATGAAAATATTTATAAGATAACCATAACATAAGCTGTCGAAACAAACCAAAATAGAAACTGGCCAGAATCGACACATAAGGAAAGAATAGTTGTACACAAGAACTATGTGTCCTTTTCCTCACATAAATCTTCACCACGGATCGGGTATTTGACTAGACTAAAGGGTGCTCAAAACTTCTCTAATAAACCGTCCCTAATCTCCTGGATTCTCCTTTACTTTCTCTTTTGTTTTGCCTCCTCCTTGGGCTCGGTTTTGGTCTCTTTGCTAGGCTACGTGTTTCTTTTCTTTGGCTGGTCTCCCCTGGAGATTTATGGAGGTGAGTGTGGTTGAGGAATAATGCCAGGTTGTGGATCCTTTATATAGACAAGGAAAAGGTTACTTAAGCTTAAGGAAAGCTTTCTTAAGGTGACACCTCTCATGACACCTTCTCATTGCCTATTTGCTATCACTTTGGCTGAATATTTAAAGGTTATTTCGTGGCTGGTATTTCTATCATGGAGGCAGAAGAAATGATGGACTGAAACAAGAATGTATGAGCATTAAATGCGCATTAATGTGGCCATCCATTTAATGCCATGTTTGGCATGATTTGGACGCCTCTCCTGAGGCTGTTTTTGGCTTGGTGGCCTAAGGTTACTTCATGATGAATAAAGGTCAAGATAAATCTAGTTAAATCTTTGTTCTTGCCACTTATATGTGTAGTTGCTTAAGGCACGTTCTTCATGTGAGGGAAACCCGATACGTTTCTTCATGAGAGGGATTCTTAAACATTCAAACATATGTTTCTTCATAAAAGGGTTTCCTAAATTACTCCACATATGTTTCTTAATAAGAGGGTTCATTTTTAAGAGGGTTTCCTTCCTGAGGGGGGTTTCCAGCCTGAGAGGGTTTCCTTAAATTTTCACACCAATGATCATGTGAAACCTATTAATGATTCTAGGATATTCTAATATATATTGTGTCCAAGCAGAAGTTGATTACATTGCAAAAAATACCTAAGCACCTCAAACACATGCTGAACTCCAAGTAGGTTGCCACCTCGTGCTTACCTTAACTAGGTCACCACCTCGTGTTTACCTCAACTAGGTCGCCACCTCGTGCTTATATGTCACCACCTCGTGCTTAACTATTTTTTTTATGTATCTCAAGGAGAAAAGTGGTTATGATGGAGTAAAACTAACTATGGGGATATTTCTGGCTATTAGGGTTTTACCGGGTCTTTTGAGGTTTCCAAGGTCTTTAATCTCTGACTACTAGGGTATTCCTAGGGTTTTCAAAGTCTTCAAGGCTTTCCTAAGGTTTTAGAAGACCATTTCTAGGATTTCCGAGACTTATGGGAATTAGGGTTTCTAGCGTTTCCGGGACTTAGGGTCTTCTCAAAACTTGGGGTATTTCATTGTCCCCTCCTTAAACAAAACTTTGTCCCGAAACTTAAGCTTACCACAAACTCAGTAACATCACAAAACATCAACCACCAATGCATAAGTCTCACCTATGCCATAAGGTAACATTACCACATAAAATAACAACAAGCACAACTCCACAAGTCTTACCTATATTAAGCAAACATCATTAATCAAGGCATAACATTTCAGACATATCATGATAAACACATCAATTATTTTATCACACCACTTCCCCTATGGATTACCCAAACCTATGGTGTTCACCCTTATGCTTTCCTCCCCTTCTTAAAATAAAGTTTTTCTTGAAACTTAATAACTAACCTCTACCAAAAGAAGTGGGCGTTTGTTTCCTTATTTTACTCTCTAATTCCCAAGTGACCTCTTCAACACCACGTTTCTGACGTGCCACTCTAATTTCGACTCATGCTAAGCGCTAAATCCCTTAATGTTTCAAGCAGGCCCCTTTTGGCCTCTCTACCTGCGTGGTCACCATTCTACACACATACATGTTTGTCATAAGCAAACAAACGTTCACACACAAATATTCAAACACTCGTGTCACATATCCATCCCAAATCTATAACCTATTACTCTGTTACCAAACTGTAATACCTTACTTTTCCTAGCTCTAAATTTTTTCTTTTTTTTTTCTATTTCTCATTTTATACAACGAAAGACTTACAAAGCAAGTCAGGGCGCAACCACCACACCCACACTCACTGTGGATGCTAAGGCTATTTGTCACTATACCAAACTAAGTTGAAACTTTTAAACTCTTATATATTTATGTTCAAAAACCACACCATAACCTTTAAAAACCTATACATCCATAGACTATCATCTTCTTTCAAAACTCATCACATGTTTACACAAGGAGTTTAAACCTATTACAACTGAAGTTAATGGAAATGCTACATCATCTTCTAACTTCATTCTCTAGTCCCCTTTAGCTCCACTCTCTCATGCAACTTCATGACTAGGGAGAAACACCGTTTTTTCTTGTACTTGTGGTTAGCCATACAATCACAGAGAAAGGACCAAAGGGCATAACGCCAAAATCAGCAAAGGTGAGTAATTCTTGTCACAACATGTAAAATAGATTTTATCTTTGAAAAACTTCAAGTATACAATACTATAGCAACACAGATATAAACATAGCATAATCATAGCAATATCCTGTAAGTTCCATGACAAATACCATATTCAGCCAGAATTATAACATCCATAGAAACCAATGGCCGTATGCCAAGATTTATAGAGTCCAATCTCTTCCACTTTACTCAGTGGCCATATGCCAAGATTTATAGAATCCGACCTCTTCCACTTCTACCTCACCCCATGTCCTTTAAGTGTGCACACCCCTATAGTTCATTATCATATAGAGTAGATCATGATGGCTTACCCATAATACATTGGTAGTAGGGAAAAATTAGTGTTTGGCCTCCGAGGGCTCATCAACTTGTAATACTAGATTCCATAGTCAATACCAAGTGTTCAGGTCATCCAACCACGTCCTTAACTTTAATAAAACATCCACACAACATACCAAGAAGATCAAACATATAACTAACATTAAGTAAATAATAACCAAGCTAAAGCATTTATAAATCACCTTTAAGGTACCTTCGAAACAACATCATAATTAAGGTCTTACCACTGTGTAACTTCGACCTACCTTTTTACCAATCCAATATCATCATATTATGAGAAATATCCATGAAATAAAGGTAATAAACCAATGAAAAAATCCTCATATTTTAGTAGAACCCATATAGGTCTTAAAGTTCATTTTTATTTTTTTATCTCATCTTTAACTTACCAAAACTCAACTTTTGAAACTTACCCACGAACTGAAATATTTAATAGTGATAAGTATCCATCATTCCAGGATAAAAACCACAAAGGTTACTCACAAAAATCAATCACACAATTGGCTCCAAGTTAAAGCACAAAAACCAGATATGACACTAAGAAAACAAGGGTTATTCACCAAAATTCCCCGACCTTATAAGGGCCTACCATATATCAAAATCACCATTAAAGAATCTTCATTCATACCATGAAAATATTTAGAAGATAACCATAGCCTAAGCTGTCGAAACAAATCAAAACATGCACTGTCACCATAATTGACACTTAAGGAAAGAATTGTTGTAACAAGAACTACCTGTCCTTTTCTTGCCATAAATATTCACCAAGAATCATGTATTTGACTAGAATAAAATATCTATACACAATCAAAATCATTGATTTAATTTTGACTAGAATAATCCTTTTTGCTTTCTCTTTGGCTTTGCCTCCTCCTTGGGCTTGATTTTGGTCTCTTTGCTAGGCTACGTGTTTCTTTTCTTTGGCTGGTCTCCCCTGGATATTTATGGAGGTGAGGAGGTGATTTTGGTGTAAGGAAGAAGGCCAGATCGTGGGTCCTCTTATATAGGCAAGGAAAAGGTTACTTAAGCTTAAGAAAAGCTTTCTTAAGGTGAGTCCTCTCTTGACACCATATCTTCTCCTATTGGCTATCACTTTGGCTGAATAATTAAAGGTTAATTCGTGGCTAGTATTTCTATGATGGAGGAAGCAGAAATGATGGTCTGAAACAAACACTTATGAGCATTTATGAACATTAAATGTGCATTAATGTGCCCGGCCATCTAAGACATGTTTGGCAAGTTTGGGATGCCTCTCCTGTGGGTTTGGCTAGGTGGTCTAAGAAGGTTACTTCATGGTGAATAAAGGTCAAGATAAATCTAGCTAAGTCCTTGTTTTTGGTGCCACTTATATGTGTAATTGCTTAAAGCATGTTTCTTCATGTGAGGGACACCTAATACATGTCTTCGTGAGACGGTTTACTAAATTTTCACATATACATTTCATCATGAAAGGGTTTCCTAAATTACTACATATACATTTCTTCATAAAAGGGTTTCCTTCCTAAGAGGGTTTTCTTCCTTATGGGGTTTCATTCCCGAGAGGGTTTCCTTAAATTTTCACACCAATGATCATGTGACACCTATTAATGATTCTAGGATATTCTAATGTACAGATGTCTAAGTAGAAGTTGATTACATGACAAAAATAATTAAGCACTCAAATATATGCTGACCTCCAAGTAGGTTGCCACCTCGTGCTTACCTCAACTAGGTCTCCACCTCATGTTTACCCAACTAGGTCGCCACCTCGTGCTTACCTCATCTATGTCTCCACCTCATGCTTAACTATCTTTTTTTGATGTATCTCAAGGGAAAAAGTGGTTATGATGGAGTAATACTAACTATGGGGACATTTCCGGCTATTAGGGTTTTACCGGGTCTTTGAGGTTTCCAAGGTCTTTCATCTCCGGATACTAGGGTATTCCTAGGGTTTTATTAAGTCTTAAAGGCTTTCTTAAGGTTTCTAAGACCATTTCCGGGATTTCTGTAAGGAATTATGGTTTCTAGCGTTCCCAGGACTTAGGGTTTTCTCAAAACTTGGGGTATTTTAGGTAACTTCCAAAAAGAATCTAACTATGAAATTTTTCCAGCATGTAGGAAGATATTTCAGATTCTTCTAATGAAGAATAGGAATTTTGGATAAAGGAATATTTTTAAAATAAATTTTACATCAGATCTATTAAGAAATTAATTGGAAATTATTGAAAATCAAAAATTTGAAATTCCAAAAACATTATGCTCTAAATGTCGTCCTTTATCATGTGTTAAAATTTTAAAGCGTTTCGAGTTGATTTGGGCCACTTTTGAAAGAAAGAGAAAGCTTACGAGATGGCTCGAAAGCCTTAAAAACTACGAAAATGCCCCTCATAATGACTAGGTTGTCACCATTGTCCTGAGACATTCTAATCACCTTAAGATTTAACGCCATTTGACCGTATTACCCTTTGAAGAACTTGTGTCCTAAAAGACCCTTTTACGGGGGTCAAAATTTTGGGTATAGCAAATTACCCCCGTTAACTAGACTTTGTATTGAAGATGAAAAAACTAGATGATGCTTGAGTGACACCCCAAAAATTGCCCGGCCTTAGAGAATTTGCTCCCTATCTTGAGAATCTGTTAAAAACCCTCTGGTTGTGTCAAACTATTATGAGGAGTGGACTACCTAAAAGAGAAGTTTGAATTTGTTGGGCTATTTTGAGGCGCCAACTACCTAAAATGTGAAAAGCATGCTGAACTAAAAAGAATACACTACACCGAGCATCTTAGGTGTCAGAAACCTACAAATGAATGACTAAACTACGCCGAGCATCTAAGGTGTCGGGAGCATGTAAATGATTAAACTATCTCGAGCATCTAAGGTTTCAGGAACCTATAAATGATTAAACTACGCCGAGCATATAAGGTGTCAGGAACCAGAACATGACTAAACTATGCCGAACATCTAAGGTGTCGGCAACCTAAAAGTGAATGAACTACACCGAGCATCTATGGTGTCAGGAACCTGAAAATAATTGAACTACGCTGAGCATCTAAGGTGACTAGAACTTGGAAGTGATTGAAAACAAGGTGTGATGTTGATGCAAATGTGTAATCAGGGCTTAGAACATGCATGGGGCTAAATAGTACAAGTCAGGGCTTATGACGAGCTTGGGAGTTTGTGGTGATTAAGGCTTATGACACGCCTAGGAGAAATGGTGGGGAATCAAGCCTTATTACAAGCCTGGGGTTGAGTTCTACTACTCGGGTGAGTTCTACTACTCGGATGAGTTCTGCTACTCGGGTGAGTTCTGCTACTTGGGTGAGTTCTGCGACTCGGGTGAATTCTGCAACTCTGAAGAATCTGTATCCTTGGTTGAAAATCTCTATTGTGAAGAATATGTATCTTCGTGTGAGAATTTGTATCTTTGAAGAATCTGTATCTTCGGGTTTCACAATGAGGAGTCTCGTATTGAAAGATGCTATGAAGTAATGATAATGGTCTCACACAAATGATTGTGATGAAAACCGATTGTGAAAGTGCAAAATGTGGCAATGACGAGGGTGTATACAGAAATTATAAAATGCAATAAAAATGTTTGTAGGAAGCTTGTCAAAAACAAAATATTGTTCGAAAATGTGCCAAACGTGTCAATGTTTGAGGAAAATTTTGTCTACTGAAAAAAGAAAGTGAAATTAATGAAGGATTTCATAGCGACAGGAAGACCCATGATCCTAAGAAAGTTGACAAACTGTTAACCATTGTTATCTAGTTGAAGGGCTGGTTTGGTTTGAGCTTGATTCTTCTGTCGTAACTAGCAGCCTGTTGAGGCGACTTGATGCTTTATCAACCTGAGATTTTTGATTTACATTAATAAACGTATATGTAAATCAAGTATGGACTATAAGTAGCACACAACAAAGAAAGTGAATACACTGCAATGTAGTGTTCTATAATTGTTGTCTAGATAACTCATCATACAATACTATACAATATAATCACCTCTTCATTCCAATCAATTCTCCATGTCATAATGACGAGTGAGAGCACTTGTAAGCTCAGGCCACATAGTAACCCAATCCAGATTCCCTGTGATAGAGAAGATGCTCATTCAGCAATAAAAAAAATCAATGAGGCCGGAATCCCTTAAACTATGAGTGTCTGTTGGATATTTCTCAGTTTCATCGACCCTTTTTCTTCTACACAATATCCTAGAGTATCTACTAACCAGATTTGTGTAAATGTCCAGGCACCGTGTTACTATGTTATGGGCAGACTTACCTTTACTCCAAAATCTGCCACATACCCAAGCACAGCTCCAACCGGAACACCCACAACATAATAAGAACATAGGTTGATTATAGCAACCTTGGCTTGTGAACCGCTGCCTATAGCTACACCTGCAAGCCAATAAACCCGATCGAGAGTTATAATATGTAGAAAACAAATTATATTATAAAGAACTGCTATATAAGTTCCAAGTGTTCTTGATATCTTGCTACTGGATTTAAAAAAAGAAAACAAACTGATAGTGGCCATCCACTTGCCTGAAAATGTAGCCTGGAGACTGGTGAGTAGCATTGTGAAGGCGAGCAACACTGAGAGACTACTTGCTGCTTTGGCCACGTCATTATCGTTTGTGAATAAATAAGGTATTTTTCTACCAAAGACCAAACAAAGGATCCAAAACACCACTCCGATGATGGAAGAAATTGACAAACAGACATTAATTGCGAATTTTGCTCCGTTGGCATTTCCTCTACCAAGTTCATTCGCAACTCGCACACTATCCATACGCTCGACAGAGAACCCAAGGAGTAGTTTAACGTGTCACATACATATATAAGTGAAACATGTCATGCATAAATCTTAATGAAAGCTAACCAACTAGATGTATAGTCTGACGAGATGAAGAAAAGCTTGAATTTACTACATACCAGGAAGCACCCAAGAAGCCAAGAAATATCATCAATACCCATGAATTAAGGTTTAAACTGAAACAAAACAATCATAAAAAAAAAAAATCAAAATCCATCGCATACTTTTGACTTCTCATGTGAAAGGCTTGGAAACAGAAATAATGATTACATTTGATGATATAGACATACCAAATAGAGAATGCTGATATATAAACCTCGGCATCACTTGAATATCCAGCTAACAAGACAAGAACAGATGTATAACACATCTCCAACCTAGTTGTTGATAATGAGAAAGGAAGGGGTAAATCACCATTACCAGATTGATGATATTATCACTAATTTCTAGAATTTGTTTTAGCTAACAGTACTTGAGCTTGGTTGATTGGTGCAAGTAAAAGACTTACCACAACATAAAACCAGAAGAAATGGATTGCTTTATTACAGGAATGAGGTCCTTGAATGCTTCTCTTGAAAAACCCTTCCAAGTGTCCGGGCACCAACCTCCAAATATGTAAATCATCTCCCCAAACACGACACTCCATTGTGATATATTCAAAGCGCTCATAGCTCCAGGGACTCCCCAGCTCAATTCGTTCACGAAAATCCATGATAGAAGTAGATGACAGGGGAATGCAACAACAAAAAGACATCCGATGACCATGTTCTTTAGTTGAGCCTGCAGGTACATCTGAATGGTCATAACAAAGACACCTCTATAAAGGAGAGGTAGGAACCATAAGGAGATGGTTTCTGACGCTTCTGCAATGCTATCTTCTTGTCCTATAAGTTTCAGTATCGGACCAGCAAATATGAATAGTGGGAGCAATAAAGTGGCCACAACACAATCAACTATCCAAGACCTTTGTAAGTAGATTCCCAACATATGGTATTGTTTGGCTCCAAAGGCTTGCCCACACAATGTCTCAGTTGCACTTGACATTCCAAGCTGTTCTTTGGAAAAAAATTGAAAGTGTAAAAAAAGAGTTTGTTAGGGACATTTAGATTCCTCCTTAAGAAGAAGAAAGTGTACATCAAGTATATAGTTGGCTAAGCTACCACTCTTCATAATTTCTTTTAAATCTCATCTTGAAAGCACCAGTAATTAATGGCAAAGAATAACCACTACACCCCTCCTCATTGTCGTTGTATCCATGAACTACCTACAAGTATATGACCTAAGTATTCAAAAGTTTTGAAAATAAGAACTGAAACTATCTTATTTATCCATAATTGAGCTAAATGCACTCGTTCATACACATGTTAATGTAATATGTATGATTACAAATGCATGTGCTCTGATGTGAATGAAAAATAAACATTGCCCCACAAACAACTCCGTCTCTTAGGATTCCTTGAGATCCATGACCATGAGTCTAATCATGATGGATTATTCTTTTCCATTTATTTCCTATGGTCACAATTATTCCACCCACCTGAACAGTTGTATATGAGTGCAATTGGATACCCAATAGTGGCCCAAGTGAAACCCCCCCCAAAAGACCGGTCCAATTGGAGTAGTGCCACTAGCGCTTAAGAACCACTACCAAGCCCCACCCAATTCCAATGTGGGAGTATTACGAGAACCCCTTTTGCTATCTCAATCGTCAATGGATCAACGATCAAATTGGAGCAGCACGACTCTAAATCATCGAGGGCCCTCTAGATTATGGATGGTGATTTTAATGACATCCTCTATTTGGATGAAATAATGAGCTATAGAAATGCTTCACTTGCAACCTTAGGGCTTTTACGGCTAGAGCACAGAACATGTCAAATTTTCATTTCTTTGATCAGTTATGTCACTTGATGGAACAACAAATATGACCATAATTGCATTGTGAGGG
Source organism: Limonium bicolor (assembly GCA_023374045.1). NCBI lineage: Eukaryota > Viridiplantae > Streptophyta > Magnoliopsida > Caryophyllales > Plumbaginaceae > Limonium > Limonium bicolor. The sequence goes on along the minus strand of CM041781.1, from coordinate 11,010,026 downwards.
AAATTGTTAGCTTCTTGTTTTTTTTTTCAAAACTAAAGATCCACTTTCCACTAAAACCAACGTGAGTATAGAGTTAAGCTTAAGGAATTCCAAAAATAGTCAGTAAACAAGGACAACTTTGGCGAAAATAATGTCCGAGCTTGAAGAACATCTATGACTAGAGATGCAATCTAAGCTGACTAAACAAGATGAGAGCTTGACATGATCTTTAAAACCAACAACACCGAAGACCAAATAAAAGTGGAATAGAACCTAAGAGCAAAATATAGAATGGGTGCTTAAGACCCAAAAGCTAACAACCTTCCTAGATCTATAACTAGATCAGGAGACAACTTAGAGAAACCTAAAAATTATTCTAAAATACGAGGAGGAGACAAGTTCCACCTACTACAGATCCAGCTCTTGCTCGACAACCATGAAGGGAGAAGAGAAGTTGGTCCTCCGCCTACTTATTTCTAGAGACAAAAGAGAAAACATGCAATATAGGAAAAACCTCGACAACGGCGGGATGAGGCAAGGTGGTGATGACAGTGGTGAAGAGGATGAGCAAGACTGGAAGTAAGGTAAACCCACTTACAACTTTACACCAAAAGCACAAAACATTGTGATCAAATTGTAGCTCTTGGCGAGATCTACGCATTGGTAGCAAAACCTAAATTATTTGAGGAGGATTCAAGAGATATTTAGAGGTTGAAGTTGAAGAAAGGAGATGAGAAAGGAAGAAAATGGAGGAGGAAAAAGTTATGTCCCCCTCTCATTGAGAGCTTCTCTCTCCTTGCTGCATGAAGGCACGGTTGGATGACAACTGTGAATCCGTCAAGTTTAGCTTCTTGTTAATGAGGAATGAATCGTGTCTTACTTTTATAGCTATGTTACCCTCCTCCCCCCAATGCTCTTGAATCAAGACCCAATGCTCGTCGCCATAAATAAGTCCGACCCAATTAAAAAAGACGTTTGAAATTCCAATCTATGGACCGATGACCCCTCTTTTCTTTCCTTGATCAAACACACTTGGGACCACCTAGCTCTAGGGAGAGTCACACTACCATCCATAAAAAGTTATAGTACCTTAAATTGCTCCTTTCACCCCTTCACAAGTTTAAATTTTCCTTTCTCTGTACCAAATTGCAAGAAATCAACCTTAATCAAACTTAAATATGGATCTTTTACCTTCACCTCATTTAGAGGGTGAACACAGATTGTGCTTACTTAACTATACATGATATAGTACAACTATTCTCCCTTGAACACCTATTCAAGATTTTATGGCTCAATTTTTTTTACTTAGTACCTCATATTCAAGAGGGCCATTTGCTTGAGAAGGAACCTGAACTTCATCGGTGTTATAGCAGATAATCAATGCACTTCCCTTCATTCAAGGAACAATATTGATAATTGCTAATTGCCTGGTGGGTCACTTACATTGGTCCCTTGGCTCTACTTGACACCTTTAGCTCTCCTTCTCGGACTTAAATCTTGTAAAATAGTATGCTAGCTAATGGCACCTTGGGCCTTTCACATAATTGGATAGCAATGCAATAAAAATTGTCCCTCTTTCTATTATGATGAAATTGCCTCTAGTCTAGATTAGTATACTATAAAGTTGGTCAAAGTCGTTCAACCTATTACCGGGGATGTTTTGTACAAAAGAAGACTTTCTCTAACTACATTAGATTCTGTTCTAGCCTTATGAAGTACTATTAAATATCCCACATATCCTTTAAGTGCATGATTAAAGTATATATCTAATAGTATTTTGACACGTTTTTCTAGAGCTTTCTCCAACCGATCCTGACCTTTCAAATCTTTTTTTTCAATGTCTACCTAGTGGATTATGTGGTGTAGCTTGACCACCTCCTTCTCCCTATATATTAATGGCTCAACCACCAGCTTCATTCAAGGAAAACATGGGTTATCTCAATGTGACCCCTACCTTCTATCTCTTTCTTATTTTTGTGGATATGCTCTCGTGGTTAATGAGGCAACTCCACGGTGCTCTAGATTTCCGCTACCACCCCTCTTGTAAGACCCTTCATATTTTGTACTTTCCTTTGACTATCTCACCCTTCTTTTCTACTGCGAAGACCAAGACTTCTTCACTCTCACCCTTAATAAAGTTAACCTCTTCTTTATGGTCTCGAGATTAAAAATCACTCTTCAAATCCTACATCTTTTGAGGTCATCCCCCCAGTTGCTTCTACTATCCTTCAATCTCAGCTAGCATCTTCACTTGTTGGCAGCTTGAAATTATAGTACTATTAAACAACTCAAAACTTGAGACTGCAATCCGCTATTGGATAGTATTCGCACCAAAATATTTGTTTGGGGTAGTAAGTTCACTCTTTCGATTGTCGGACTCTAATCCAAGAAGTCTTACTAGATTGTAGTTTTTTTTTACCTTCTCTATTATGATCCACAAAAATTTCAATAAATCCACCAACAAACATCTTCAATTCTTTCGCATATAATTTGAAGAGGCTGAGGTAAAAAAAAACCTTTAGTAATGTGTAGTATTATTTGTACCACTAGTACAAAAAAAGTCTATTTCGGTGCCTCTATTTCGGCGGTTGTACTCACAACCGCTGAAATAGGGCCCCGAAAACTTCTAATGTAAAAAAAGACACCTATTTCAGTGGTTCCTAGCTAGGAACAGCCAAATAGGGTTGTCAATTATTGTGTGTGTAAAAAAAGACACCTATTTCGGCGGTTCCTAGCTAGGAACTGCCGAAATAGGGTCATCCCGGTTCAATTTTTCACATTTCCCATTTTTTCAGTCTATTTCCGCGGTTCCTAGCTAAGAACCGCCAAAATAGATGAATCTTTTTAAAAATCGTGCCCGCCCCCACCTTTTTTCTGACGTTTCCTCTCTCTTTCTCTTCATCTCTTCATGTCTACACCTTCGCTCCCCCTTCATTCTCTTCTTGTGTCTGCTCCTCCGCCTCCCCTTTCATTCTCTTCTTGTGTCTGCTCCTCCGCCTCCCCTTTCATTCTCTTCTTGTTCTGCTCCTTCGCCTCCCCCTTCATTCTCTTCTTGTGCAGCATCTCGCTCAACAGATTGAAGACGGGGCTGTTGTTCATCCTGAACCGGTAATATACTCAAACTTATCTTATTATCTCTAGTGAACAAAACATGCTCTGTGCGTTTTCATTCTCTTCTTTGTGTATGCGAATATATTCATTCTCTTCACTGTAGGTATTTTTGCAACTGGAGAACAAAGAACATGTTTTGCGCGCCTCTCTTCGCCTCAACAATGAACTGGTGAAAACATGCTCTACGCCTCAAGGTAATTCTGCAACCCAAACTGGCAAACAAGGAACATGCTCTACGCGCCTCTCTTCTCTGCACCTCTGTAATTTTACAACCCTAATTGGCGAAAGGAACATCTCTGTGCCTCTGTAATTTTGCAACCCTAACTGGCAAGGTTGAAGACGGGGCAACAGTAACAATTTTTTTTAAATTACACCTATTTCGGCGGTTGTTAGCTAGGAACCACCGAAATAGGTATGTTTTTTTGTTCTAAAAATGCACCTATTTCGCCGTTTGTTCAATCGCCGAAATAGGATCGCACACCTATTTCGGTGGCCTCCATTTCGGTGATTCAGAACTGCCAAAATAGGCCCTAAACAACCGCCAAAATAGTCCTGTTTTGTACTAGTGTACCAAGAAAATGAAGGAGGGTCTTAGATTAAAAGACACCTATAACTAAATTTTTTGCTTCCTTCATAGGTTTGTTTAGGCCATCTCCACACAACTATGATAGATTGTGGATTAGGTGGTTCCACAACATCCTCCTCAAAAACTTGAACCTTCATCATCAAAAGGGATGATCCTTGCAGCTGAAATCTACACTCCATGCGGGGACTAGTGGATTCACTTCCGCAGGTTGTCTATGATGCCTCCTCTGTCCTTCATTCATACACCTTTGACCCACTTCAATACGGTTACATGAAGAATGTTCCCCTCCACTCATGCCTTCTCTTGGTATTTTTTTTACAAGCTTGAACTACTCCCAAGTTTTTTTGGATTTGCAGTATAAGGCTCCTTAAAATGATTAACAAGCTTTAATCTTGTATGGGACTAGCTGATGGGATCTCTACAAGTTAATGAATGTCCTGCTACTCAAACAAAGAGTTGGGATTTCATCCACAGTCAATGGTCTATTGATTAAAAGATACTGGCGCATCATGTCCAATTTAAGAGTTGCTGCCTTCACAATCATTGTAAACATCAAAGTCGCTATCAAGATCAGCATCTACATGAAGCCCAATACTTCATCTTTAATTGCACCTGGCTCAAAGAAACTTTCATCTCTAGGATTTATGGCGTTTAATCAATCATGGATATGTTTTGACAAGTTTGAAATTTTTGCTAGCCACATGTATATGCTTGCAAAAACCGATGAGACATGATTCACCATATAAAGTTTAAAATCCAACATATAACAATAATAATACACCATAAAATAATAATGCTTCATTATTTTTTCCAAAAATGCCACACATCAGGACAATATGGCATTCACTATTAAAAGCTTAAAATACATTGTACAAATAATAATAGTGCACCACAAAACAATAATGATCTATTATCATTTTTGAAGTTTATTATCTAAATCATCACTTGTTAGTTAATAAATCATAATACCAATCTTAATGAACCATAATACATCATACAATAATAATAAACCACAAAACAATAATGATACATTATTTGTCTGATATTGGTACGTCATCACCATATAAGGCTTAAAATACATAATACAAATAGTGTAAATACTTCACAAAATAGTATTAATACACCACAAAACAATAATGATCTATTATCAGGTCCGTAGTTTGTTATCTGATTTTCCACTTGTTAGTTAATGAATTATAATACTAATTTTAAAAAATCATGTCATCATTTTAGTGTATTATCCTAAACATATAAAAATCAAAAATTAAATTTGTGTAAATATATCAATAATTTATCTTATTTTGAAGAGCTTGAAAATAGATTAATGATGGTTTAAAAAATTCATTTTGACTTATAATTTTCAAGTTATAGTTATTTAAAATTTAATACCTACCTTGCTCTCTCATTTACCACTTAAACAATCCGATTAGCATGTTAAGTGGATGCCACATAATTATTGTTGTTTTTGTTCCATGCTTTCCAGGTAACTAACTATGCTAGAGTAGAAGCGATTTGAGTATGTTTTCTCCATTAAAAATTTTTGAGCTTGTGTAAAGGAGATGACCTATAACCAGTGCCAGAATTTTAAATTAGGTGTGTCAAACTTATAATTCAGATTTTTAAATTTAATAATAAACTTTTATATAATATTATATTAAATTTGTGATCATATTAACAATAGATACTAGTAGTATAATGTCTACAGTAAAATAAATTTAATTATATTATTAAAAACAGTAAACAAACATATTATTCTTAATCAAAGTTAGTTAAACTTCAATCACATTACTGAACAAACTAGAAGATTATATTTAAATTGACAAGTACCAAATGTTAATCAACAAATTAAGTAATTAACTTTAAGGTATTTTTTGTTCTCTGAGGTAAAAAGGGTGGAAAAGTGGGGTGCATAATAAATCAAGATTAGAGAAAATAAACAATATTATGTGAGAAAATAAAGAAACAATTAAAATATATAAGAACTAAAATAAAACTAAAAAAATAACGTAATCACAAAGTGAAATATAACTATTATTAAGGTGATTCTTTAGCCTTGAACTCAATTTATTTTACATATATTAGATGATAGTTTGTAACAAAATAAACAAATTACATTAACCATATTTAAATTCAACACATATTTATCAACACAAAGTGTCAAACCACCTAACTAAATATGATTAGTTATAGCATATAAATAAGATTAAACTTTATTATGAATTACATGTGTGTCAGTTGACACACTACGCTCTACATTGGGTCCATCCCTACTTATAACTCCTTCCACCCATAAATATATCAGGCGACTTCAAACTCTTTGCATCCATGTTTTTTCAAAAAAAAAAAAAAACTCTTTGCATCCATAAGTATATCAATAGATGCGATTTGAATACGTTGTCTTCATTGATCTCGTGATTATTCTCAACCCCTTTGATTTTACTTTAGAGCCAAGATTTTTGTTCTCCATTGATCTTATCAATTTACCTCCATTGATAGATAATCTAGACGTAGTGCACGGCCCGGCCGCCCTATCGAAATTGCGCTAGAGTAGAGCTGCTCTAGATTTGTCTAAAGGCGACTTTTATATCTAAAGAAAGAAATTTCAAAATACTACTATTTTTTCCTATTTTAATTATAAGTCGTTTTACACTTTTTTATAATATTTAAGAAATGGTTTAAAAAGCTACTATAACCTTTATTTTTTGTATTGAAGAATAAAAAAGTAAGTATAATTTATTGGTAAGCAGAAAAAGTAGAGTGTAATGACATTAATATTTAAAAAAGTATGAAAGGTAAAATTGAAAAGATAGATAAAAAAGTCTAAAATGACTTATAATTTGAACATAATGCTAAAACCTAAAACGTTTTATATTTAGAATAGGAGTGATTAATTTTTTTTGCAGTAATGAATTTATCACTTTTAAATTTCTCATCTTCGTTTTTTATGGGCCAAAGTATGATCTTTTTGGTTCATCAAAATGCTCGTTGTTATGCCGTTCGAGGCGGACTTCCAATCGCGGTTGCTGCGTTTGAAATAATCTGGAACTCAACCGGTGACACATACGTGTGTTTAAACTTTTAAATAAAAAAAAATTAATTTAGCAATAGTATTTGTCGGTGAAAGATATGGCATTTACTTCTATACTGCTATTAAAAAGCAACATCTGTCTCAATAGTATTATTTTAAAATATCAGATAGATTTATTAAGGGTTTGTTTTAACTATTTTTTAAAGAGATTAATGTACTTTTATTAAAAATAATGGATAAATATTAAATTTCAATTAATATTTACTAACTATAATATACTTATTAAATTAATATTTATTAATTAGAGGATCATTAATCATATTTATGGACAAAGTCCGAACGCTATCCGAGATTTAACATCAGTCCATTAATCATACTTGAATAAAATAATAGAGCTAGGTAGCTTTATTTCTTTTTTTTTGATCACCTAGGTAGCTTTATTTCAAAGTCTGCGGTTGCCCAAAAGAGCTAAATTTGGTAGCGTTGATTGCTCTCATGATATACAACAATGAGTGCGGTTAGTTTTGTCAGAATATTTAACAAATTGTAAGATAAGATGTGGTTTTAGTTATAATTTAAATGGGATTAAATATTTAAATGGATAAATAGTAGATTAATTTTTGTAAAGCTAAATAAATATTAATATCATATTCATCTTGCGCATGAGAGATTACTCTTGGAAATTGTCTTCTAATAAAGACAAGTAGAAAGAGAAGTAACTATTTTCAATCATATTACTTTTTATATTTTTTTAAATGTAGTTGAAAAACTTAAAAAATTATTACAATGCTGATAATTTATATATATATATATATATTTGTAAGTGCGCTTTTCAAACGATAAATTTTATATTACTCCTCGTTGTGTTGAATTAATCATCTTATTTATTTTATGATACATTTTTTTTTCAATATTAAGCATATAAGATAAAATAATTCATAAAACTAAATTTTGTAATATATAATATCATGTAAAGAATTATTTGTAAAACTTAAATTTTAAAATTTATTTTCTATTATATGTTAAATATTAAAATCAAATAACATATCTAAATATTGAACAATATGGTCAATTCAGAATAGGGATGACAATGGGTCCGCGGGTACCCATTTCACCTGGCCACCCGACCCGCTAAAGCGGGTGAAAACCCGCATAAAACGGGTGACGAGTGGAATGGGTGCGGGTGTGGGTGTGGGTCGGGTGACGGGTGAACATTTTTCACCCATCACCCGACCCGCTCACCCGCATAGATTACATGTATATATATATATATATTATGTTAAATTGTTACTTATTATTCACACCACTCTCGATAATTTTACAGCCCTAACATACTTATTCCGCGCAGTTTTTAATTCTCTTCACTGAAGGTAATTGCAACCCTAACTGGCAAACATGGAACAAAGATGCTTTGTGCCTTTATTTTATTTCTTCACTCTCGGTAATTTCGAAACCCTAACTGCAAAATAAATAACTTACATGCTCTGCAAAGTTTTCCTTTCTCTTCACTGAAGGCAATTTCTCAATCTTAACAGACGAACATTGAGCATACATGCTTTGCGCCTCTATTTTCTCTCTTCACTCATTGTAATTTTGCAACCATAATTGGCGAACATGGAACGTACATGCTCTGTGTAATATTTCATTATTTTCTCTGAAGTAAATTTCGCAACCCTAACCATCGAACATAGAACATACATGTCATGTGCCTCTATTTTCTTTCCTCTCACAGTAATTTGTAAATCTAACTGGCGAACAAGGAAAAAGAAAAATAAATGGGTAAACGGGTTCACCCGCTTCACCCACGGGTGACGGGTGAAATGGGTGATGGGTGATACATAACGGGTGACGGGTCGGGTACGGGTGGAGCGGATGAAGTTGGGTGACGGGTGCGGGTGATGGTCCACTCGACCCAAACCCGACCCATTGTCATCCCTAATTTAGAACGAATCGAATATTTATTTAATATAGTTTGTGTAACTTAATGATTAGTATGGTCTATTGTATAAAAATATAATTGGTGAAATTAATGAATTCTATTTAAAAAATATATTTTGATTTTTACATGCTAAGTTTTTTTTCATTAACATTCTTTTTAGTTATTTATGTCATTGTGAACCATTTTTTTATAAAAAAAAAAGTATTTCTGCACAATACCAATTTGTACATTAGTAAACTTTTCAAAATCTACTTTCCCTTTCATGCCAAATAGTTATACTTTTTTTATATCTTGAACATTGTATTAATTATTTTTTAACTTAAGTTTAAAAATGCAAAATGTCAGTAATTGAAAAATAAACTCAAATATCTTAAAATAAAAAATTCAAATAAAGATAATTTTATACAGCTAACACATCTGACTAGGCCACTTAATAGCACGAACTACATAAATGTGTCGGTGAATGACAAACTTTACTATAAAAATTAATAAACTTCTAAAAAGAAAGAAAAAGAGGTTGACACTCAATTAAAGGTACAGGTGGAGACGTGCGTGCATTAGTTACCGTCGGTCTGCGGAATATAATGATCTCATTAATTAGCAGTATCCCTGTTTTGATTGTTTTTAATTTTTTATATGATCCACTTAGATAAAGTAGTTATGAATGGTACTATTATTGATATGAGATATATATATACTAAATAGACGAATCAGAAATAATTGTAGCCTTGTGATTAGCTAGGTAAACTTCATTAGAAAATACATCAAGTTCCAAAGAAAACGAAAAACATATCGATAATCAATTAATAGTAGCAAAACGCATACGCACAAAGCACTAGATATTATTTTCAGACTAATGGTTATCCCTGTTTTCAAAACTTTTCTTGTCTGGGTTGTGGTGCATGCATTAAATATTGTCAGTCTCCATGCATTAGCTACAGTTAGTGTTCATAATACAGTATAGTAGGAAGAGAGAATTAATTACCAATATCCCATTCGCTGGCAGCGCAATGGCGGACTGAATGAGAGCGTACGCCGCCATGTCTAACCGGTTGATATGCCCTATGAAGGATTGAGTCACGACCAACAATCCGAACGATGATACACGAGCTAATATAGAAGGAAAAGCTATCCTCCATATCTTCTTATTCTCTTCCCAAACCCTTGTTGCCATACCCTCCGTAACTGCAGGTTCTGATTCAATAAGTGTTGATTCAAGGCCATCATTCTGCATTTCTCTGTAGCAGAAGAAACCAATAAATATAGAACAATCGAATTCACGGCAACAAAACAAGACCCAGAATATTATAATTTCAAGTACTACATATGCTGGAACTGGAAGACAATAGGGGAACAAAGGCGTATTTGACAAGCAAAACCAAACGTCACAGAAGCTTCAAAGAGATAAAAGAAAAATCACCTCAGCACTCTGGTGAAATGTATTGTCCCTGATTGTTTGTCGAGGGTGCCAATCATCCGTTTCTTGAATGTTGCTACTATTCCAGAAAAGTGTGGAATAAATATTGGTGACTGGTGTAGGCAAGTGGACTTGGGAACGGGGGTTGAGTTTTTAGTTTTGACAAATGGGTATGGGCAAGGACCGGATACCGAAAGCTGATATATGGTTTGTGGATGTCTTCCTTTCGGAGGTTGAGTTTCTGTTTTGACCAATGGGGCAAGGCCGGGAGACCCAAAGCTGATGGTTTGTGGATGTCTTCCTTGTTGTACACCATGTGGGCAATTTGAAACGTTCCTTAGAGGAGTATGAATTCGTGTAACAAGATATTGAGTAACTGAAGCACTAAGACCATGAAGAGAAGAAATTGAATTTAAGTGGAAATCACGTCATACTAACTGATATTGAAGAACATACACCCATACGCTTCTTGAGAACTCAATCTCAGTAGAGCAACACATAACTGAAGATCACTTACAACTCGTAATTCTAAGATCACTCACAATTCTCTCTAGAATTACATGCACTTAAACATAAAGAATTCAAAAATGATGCTCTCTCCTCTCTCCTCCCTCCCAACTCAACCTCTACCACCCATCCAACCGCCCATCCCTCTGCTTCGCCACCACCCAAACTTATACGCCGCCTCACAACATCTCAGTCACTAACCGAACCTATACGCCGCCACACAACAGCCTCCCAAAACGCCAAACAACACCCACAACCAATACCCTTCCACATCCATACCCTACCGTATAACCATGTCAAGGAGAGAAGAAAGAAATCAATGGAGGAAAGGCTCCTACTATGACAACCAGAGGGAAGGAAGCTGGAGTGCTAGAAAATCAAGATGGAAAACACAAGAGAAAGGGAGAAGGGAAAAGGGCTACTACAGACCAAGTAACAGGAAGAGAACAAACTGTGAGTCCAACAACATAACCCTCCGAGAATACGAGACAAACAAAGACTAGGCAATACGGAGAGGAGATACCGGCCACCATCTTCATTGACTACATCAGCCATGAAGTTTCAAAGTACCAGCTTGGGAGACTAATACGAAGATTTGTACGGTGGAAGAGAATTTACATCTAATAAAAGGTAAGAAAGCGGAACCCAAACGCTTGTGCTTTTGTTGATCTTGAATGCATAGAGGATGCTAGAGAAGTAATTGAGGGTATAAGAGGATGGAACATCAACGGCAAGAAATTACGGGCAAGGTTGGAATATCAAGGGAAAATGGAATGAAGTGTGAGTCGAGAGAGGGTGCAGGCTAAGGATGCATATGGTCCGTAGAGAAAGGGCTCCAAAAAGAAAGCTTGGATCCTTAAGGAAAAGTGTCGAGCCATATCCAGATTATCCCTTGATGTAAAGAGTGACAAAGGATGAAAAAGTGCTTGAGTAAGTGCATGGTAGTCACCCTTCGAGAAGAAAAAACTGTAAAAGAAGCGATGGAATTTCTTCATGGTCAATGGCCAAATATGTCCGGCTTACTCGCCTTCTGTAGAAGAAAATTTCTTATGGTGTTTAACACCTCCCACGACACTGATGAGATGGTGCAATTAGTTGAAAAGGAGGTTGGTAAGCATGAAGACCTACAAGTCCGACAATGGAAAATAGAAGATCAAGTGGAGAAACAGAAAACATGGGTAGTGATACGTGGAATACCATTGCACGCATGGAGCAGGAAGAATTTGCATAAGATTGCTCAAACCGTCTGAGAAGTGATTAAGATCGATGACAATGATCACTTCGTGGAAAACGCTGAAGTCTGAATTCAAATTGAAACATCTACTTTACAGATGATCAATATGAAAATTATGGTTCAAGTTGAAGGTTACAAATTCCCTGTTAGTATAGTCGAAACTAGCAGTTTAGCTCCTCGGAATATGCATACTGAAGCGGCGGAGAGCATAGTACAAATTTCAGAAAAGAACAGGGATCGAAGTCAACACGCTAACCATAACCTATTGGCGCCGGAAAATGTAATGGGTCAGCCAGAATCCCAAGGTAGCTTTGCAGATAGTGAAAAAGGGCACGAATCCCTGGGGCGACTAGTCGGTAGAGACTACTCACGAGGAGATGTTCAAGAGGTGCAGTCATTTGGTCGGGAAAATACCGTGGTAAACGCGGCACAAGTTAAGATGGACAACGTACAAGAGAACGGGAAGGACAAAGATTGTCGAGGTAGCGATTCAAATTTCAAAGCAAACATTAATGAGTCAATTATTGGGGAGCAGTTAAAGGAAAAGGAATTAGAAAGCCTGAGATTTTAGGAGACACGAGTTGATATCATAACAGGCCATAATCCCGAGGTAGTGGAACGTCAAACATTAAATATCTGTATTGTTGGGGGGAAGAGAAGTCCCCTAAACTGGTCATAGAGGGAGAAGAAACGCCAGTAATAAATCGGGTCCAAGATACTAATAATACCGAGGGGGATTTCATGCAGAATATACACAGACACGGTTTTGATTATGCTGAGACGGGGAACGAGTCCTCTCAACATATAAATTTAAATTCGGCTTCAACGCCCAATCTGGTCACATCCCCAACATCGAGACTCTCAGTCAAAATGAAAGAGGGGTTAAGTTTATTTCTTGAATTATTTCATAACACTCCGCCGACTACTTGACCAGGAACATAACCTAGGGCAAGAAATGAAATAGGCGAAATTGTAAATATTGAGGAAGAAGTCCAACATTGCATGAACGTGCTTACACAACTAGGTTGTCAAGTCCCGGACCCTGATCAGACAAAGGTAAACCTTCTCAAGCAACTACAACACTACACAAGTCAATAAAAGGGCAGATGGTGGACATAGGCTTCCAAAACATAAGAGGCTTGGGTTCAAAGGAAAAACAAAGAAAGATAAGGGAAGAAGTGAGGGGCTTAAGAATGTCAATGCTAGGCCTTGTTGAGACCCAACATAGAGGTACAACGGCACAAAAATATCAAAATTCTAGGGCAAAAAGAAGACAAGTCTAGCTTGGAAGAAATCCCAAGCCAAGGGAGATCTGAAGGCATTATTGTATTGTGGGATGAGGAAGCAATAGAGGCAAGGAGTATCGAGAAGGGGGAACACTGGATGATGATAGAAATAAAAGCACTAGAGGATGGGTTGATTAGTGCAGTATTAATGGTGTATGTAAGGAAAGTCATGCTAGATGACATATTGCAGACTAGAGGTCACTGGCGGTCAGAGCTGCTAATACTAGGTAATTTTGATGAAGTATTGAATCCAAATAAAAGGAAATTTGTGTATCATGCACGTCCAATATGGGGTATGCGAGAATTTTATGAATGGGTTAATGCCATGCAACTGATCGATGTCCAGCTACAAGATGCCTTGTTTACATGGAAGGGTGGCAACTCGCTAAGTAAGATTGACAGGGTCTTCGCAACTAATGATTGGATGGCACAATATGTGGAAGTAAGTCTTAGATCAAGGGAGTGGGCTACTTCGGATCACCGGTTCATTGTGTTACAATCAGGGCAAACCAACTAGGGGCCTAAACCTTTTAGGTCCATGGACACATGGCTTGAGCATCCAACATTTGAGTGTCTTGTCCGAGAGCAGTGGAGAAATATGGACCATGGGACTACGTTACAAAAATTAAAAAGGATGAAAAATGTAATAAAGATGGAACAAAGAAGTATTTGGGGAAGCAAGACTAAAAACCGATAGTCTCAGGAGTGAGCTGAAGAAAGTATAATCGAAAATCAAAGAGAAAGGTATTGACCCCACATGCAAGAACGATCGAATACAAATCTTGGAGAAACCCGAGAAGGCTGAAAGGGATAATGCTATTTATTGGCGACAATAATCACGAGATAAGTGGATCAAAGAAGCAGTTGGAAACATGAAATACTTCCATAGAAGCAACTCTTAATCATAGAAAGAAGCTTATCGCATGTCTGGTTACTGATGATGGAGTTGTTGATACCCCGTGTAACACCCACTTTACTAAGGAAAACTAACCATCTTATATAAGTGTATGATTATCACAACGGAAGACTTTACAAAAATTTCCTTCTCCTGGGTGTTACCGCCATATCCACACACCTATTGTGGATGCTAAGGATAAAAGAAACTATACAATCCCTATCCAAAAATGATTAAACTTCTTATCTTATATTCCCACTAAAACCTAAGTAATTGCTTTACACAAAAGTTCTACTGCTTAAAAAAAAAGACAACTTAAGAGCTACTGAAAATAAGCAAAATATTTCTTCACTTGCTCCACCGTCATGGTCCTTATTCTAGCTTGCCTTGTTGATGGTCGGTAGATTAGAGTCTTTAGCTAGTTTAATGGTATTGAATGGTGGATGAATCGAGGAAACTTCCTCGTCGTTGGATTCTAATGTCCATTTCTTGTAAAGACTTGTTTGGACATTAATTGAAGGAATTTCAAATGGATCTGGTTTAGAAAGTTGAATAGAAGTATATGAAGGAAATTAATCGTAGGTTGTCATGTTACACCGTAACATGTGACAGTCTTGACACCAGTATTGACAGAGTTTTGTTGACATTCTGTAGATAGATTTGTGAACCATTTCCTCTGTGGTTTGCATCCTAGTTCGGATTCTTGCTCAGAGATATATTCTTCTCTAAGCTTAAAATCTACCACATGGATGACATTAATATTACCCATGATGTCTTCAGTGTTGATATTCATTGTCCTAAGGGACATATGTTGGAAGAGGTGCTTGAAAATCGACCAAAATTTCTGGTTAGGATGGCGGTTGGCTTCTAGATGTAGAGGGTATTCTTGAAAAGGAAGATAGTGCATCTTGGAAGCTTCTATTAGAAGAAGAACTAGATATTTCTCGAAAATAATGGAAACAAAGGAGAATAGTTCCATCGTTTTGTTTGATTATATCATCTATCGTATTGCGGGAGATGTTTCTTGGGACTTGTGGAATAAAGATCTGAAAGTGATCTGGTATGGTGATTTCATCCCATCGTAGACTTCATGGGACAAAAACTGTTGGTCCTTCGGCATCAATTTATAAAGAATGGTCTCGTCTTGAATGGGGATCAAAGACCTATTGAGTATGGGATTTATTTGAGAAGACATGATTCGGTAATAAACTCGAAAGATTATGGCAAAATCTTTGGATAGTTCCTCAAATTCATCTCCTTGAAGATGAACATCAAGAACTATATAGAGAATCTTAGATCAAGGGATCTACAAGATCTACTGAGAAATTGGGACAACAATTAAAGAATGTTGGACCATTGCAGACGTTAGTCTAGATCATTGCTAAAAGGGAATTTGTAGCATTTGAGACGTTTGTCCCTAAGCTCCATGAAAACTGGGGCATCTATACCTTGTCCAAATAATGGTTTTACAGCTACTTGAATCATCCCATAGTGAGCGTATCTATACCTTGTTGTAAATATTTAAATATCGAAGAGCTTGAGAAAAGAGTATCGTTTGATATTGTTGTTGTATACTTAATGTTTAATCATGAGTCTTAACAGACATAGCGGTTTTTAAAAACAAGAGGACCCACATGGTATATATTTTGAACATCTTGAGAAGGTATTGTCCAGTTCGAATAATCAACTCGCAAATAATATCTTGAGATGATACTTTGATTCTCTCCTAGATCTTGTTCTATCTAGCCAACTCCATAGTTTTGAAGCCATTATTGGGACATATCAGGTTAGACTATGTTAATTAAGGATAGATTAATCAATTGGGACCAACCCACAACAGGACCACGGTCTATGCTCTGCCGCCGCTGACCAACGTTTGATTAAGGTTCACCCTAATTTAGATAGTTTTAAGACCCAGGATCAGCGAAGATATAGATGAAATCGAAAATAACAAATAAAGAAAGTATAGAACAAAAATTGAAGAACTGATATAGAAGAACTTAAATTAACAGAGCGTATATTGAAATAACATGTAATTAAAGGAACATAAATAAGCAAGTAAACATAGATATTGCATATTGAACTCACTTAACAGTTAATCTTGGATTGATATCTTGATAGACCGAAATGATACAGAGATAGAAAGTCAAATTTTTATAGAGAAGTTAGAGCTAGAGCTGAAACTTCCTTGAATTCTAACTTGTGTCGAACTAGGTGCCCGAGTGTCCCCTTTTATAGATGAGGACAGGGTCTTGGATATATAATAATGGAAGCACTATTTGCTTTTTGTAAAGTAAAATTATTATGTCTGCAATAATTATGCCTTTTAAAAAAGAAAACTTAATAATTTAACTAAAGTGCCTTTACAAAAGTAAAAGCCTGCATGACTGAGATTCCTTGAATTATTAATGCGTTTTGATTGCTTCTTTTATTATTGTGTCACTGTTCATCGAACAGAGTCTGATCGTCGTCTGATGGTTTGGTCTGGTAAATATTATTGTCGAAGTACGGATCTCCATAATTTCCTGGACTATCAAAATCTGTAGAACGATCTTGAATGGTAATATTGAGGCCATAATGAATATAGTAAACCAGTTCTTGAACCTCAAGCTCAACTTCGAGTTTGCTGTGATGCCACTCGTAGTTAGTTGTGCAGCGTAGTTCAGAGAATGGATCGACGGTGGTAATATAGTATGTGGAAGTGCATAATTCCACATATTGTTGCATCATCTTGTCACGATCATGAAATTCTGGAGATTCCTTGCTGGCGGCGACAAGGAGGCTATCTTGGAGGTGCCGAAGAGGACACCACATATGAAGTTTATGGTATATTGGTCGTTCGCTGGAATAAAAGTGGTGGTCGTAAGGTTGAACGCAAAGGAGCGTCTGGCCCTGGCGACCATCATATGACGGATATTGGTGTGATGTCTGGGTAAGTGCTAGGTGGTCTCGCAATTTCCACTAAGAGCCATTTCTGGGAGTGTTTGGAAGAAATTTGAATTCTATGGGAATTTGTATGTGGTGATTGGAGATGTGGTATGTCAGGATTTTTTGGAACAGAGTGTTATAGGGATCGCATTTTTGGATTTTGTGCTTGAGCGATGCAAACGCTCACTGCCATTTTGGGGTTTTGTGCTGGGAAGGTGTCATCGTTGATTGAGGAAGATGAAAGCTTTGATTTTGGGTTTAAAGACTTTTTTTATACATAATCCTCGTATGGATCCTGAGCTATAGGCCCACCCATTGGATCATATAGGATGTGGATCCTTCAGATGATGGATCGTCATGGTCATCAGCCTACACGAGGACATTGGGCTATTGGCTGATAATATATTGGGAATATTGTTCGTAGATCTGGATTTTCTTCTAGAAACTTTTGGAACAGGGGTTGATGCTGTGGTGATTTGGGGGTTTGTGTTTGTTGTGCTAGACATATGGTAAAAGGTGTTGGGCTTTGATATGTACTTGAGCTTGGTAGGGCTAAAGGTTCGGATGGGCTCAGGAGAGCTTCTTAGAGGTCTGGAATCCTTGTAGGTTATGGCCTTTTGCTAGTAGTGAAATACCCCAAACCTTAATATATTGTTTAAACACTTAAATATGGTATATTAAGACAAAAAAAAAGAGTCTTAGAAACATTAGTAAACAAATTTAAACAAAAGAAAACACAAGATGTGCTTTAAGGTCAATAAAGGCCAAAATGTGCTCTAAGCTTGGGGTAAGCTTGGTTAAGACCTAATGAACTTACCAAGATCTTAATTATATGCTAATGAACATATTAAACCAATTACCAAAGAAAACCAAGCTAGAAAACAAGTTTAAACACAAAATGTGCTTTAAGGAGTCTTAAAGCACATTTTTGAAAAATTGTCTTGTAAATGAGTTTTGAATGGCTAAATGTCCATCATTACTCTTTAATTAACATGTGTACTATATAGTATCACATTTGGAAGTCCATATCAATGGGAAATCAAAAATTTCACTTCTATGTGCCTTGTTTTCATGAATAGTGATTTTTATAAGCTATTTTGTAACATATGTTGTATAAGTAATTAAATTGACAAATAAAGACTATAATACCCTCATACTACTATTGGGGGCCGGTTTTTAAGGTTGGTGACACACCACCCTTGTTAGCTTGTTAAGAAAATAAAGAAGACTACTTAAGTACCTTTTACTTTATAAAGCATAAATATCTTCAAAAGCAAATTCTATCTCATTCTCTCATTTCTTTCCTTCATTTCCCACGGTTCCAAACACCTTCTTCAACCTCTCTTCTTCATTCTCTCACAATTGCAATAGTACACACCACCATCTCCATCTTTGATCTCTTGTAAAATCTAGCTCACTTGTCCAAATCAAAAACAAACACCACCAATCTCTTCCTCTCATCAAGCTCTTCATTTCTATCTTCTTAAAATTCCAAGACCACCATTTCGGTGCCAAGGAGTTCCACCATTGAAGGAGCTTGAGCTTGTATTTTTACATATTGTTACTCTCTTTGCTTCTAGGTAAGGAATCTCAAATAAAAACTTCATTTCCTTCATGTTTTTTGTTGGACCGAAAATACCTATTGAAGGAGCTCTTGTGTGACTTTGTTCTAGCTTCATTCCAACTCTTCATGGACTAGGTGGAGTCCTCTCTTGTTAGATATTCAAACTCTCTTCAAAGATCAAGGTAAACAACTACATTAATGTTTTTGAAACAATGTAAAATTAGGGTTTACAATGAGATGAAGCTTATAGCTTGAATACTCATTATAATGTTTGTATATTGTTTAGAACTTGACAAAGGATCAAATACCTTACCGGTTTTTAAAGGAAACAAGAAAGAAGTTGTTTGGAAAAGAGGTAAATCTACTAACCTAATGTTGTTTAATGCCTTAGGAGAAATGAGCTTATAATGCTTGTTAAAACTACCTAAAGAGCAAATGGTGAATGACTTAGTAAAGTGTTCTCAAGAGCTTAGTAAAAGGCATATGTGTTGTTGAGTGTATTTGCAGGTCAAAGGCAAAATATTGTGGAAATTCAGTGTTTATGATTTATGCATCTTAAGGGCCTAAGAGCCATGTCATTTAAGGGCCTAAGTGCCATGCAATCTAAATTATGCACTATATTGTGATGTGGTGCTATATGAGTGAAGTTTGTGTATAAGAAAGTGCTTGGTGGATTTTTAGTGTTCTTGGTTGTTTGTTGGTGAAAACAATATGTTTTGGTTAGTAATGTTCTAGGAGAACCTATGTCGAAATTTAGGTAAGAAGCAAGAAGTTCTAAGTGTTTACATGAGGTTTGGTGAATTAGAGGTGTTAGGAAATGACTAGGTGTTTTAAAAGAGAAGATATAATGTCTTAAGTGTTCTAGAGTGTAACAAGGACTTAGGCATGAGCTTGAGGTTTTAGTATGTACCAAAGTCATTTTGGACTTAGGTAAAGACTTAGGCAAACTTTGGTAAAATAAGGAGAAAGTTAAACTTGGAAAGAATTTCAAGAATGACATAAGGAGTTAGTTGTGAGAAATAATGCTTAAGATATGATGTTAAGATGAGGAGAAAGCATTTTGGGATAGTAGATATCATAGGTGAGAAACACCATTTAGAAACCTAGTATAAAATGTTGTAAGTGTTAAGGAATTTTACAAGGAAATAAGTAAAGGCTTAAGGAATTTGAAAATGAGTTTCATGGATGTTGTTGTGGATATAAGGGTACCAAATGTTGTAGGAAACATTAAGAGGCTTTAGGAGAAGTTTGGTGAAGATTTGACAAAGTTTGGGTAAGTTTAGAGGACGTCCGACCCAGGGGTCCGACCCAAGTTTGGGTCGGACAGCCTCTGTTAGGCGGCAGGAAATTGTTCTGGAATGGTCCGACCCAGAAGGGTGGGTCGGACATGGGTCAGACGGTCATGTTTCAAAGGAGGGAAAATGTTCTAGAATGGTCCGACCCAGTCGAGTGAGTCGGACGTGGGTCGGACGGGCATGTTTGTAAGGCGGTAAAATGTTCTGTAATGGTCCGACCCAGAAGGGTGGGTCGGACATGGGTCGGACATTTATGTTCTGAGGTCGATGAGTTCTCTGGAATGGTCCGACCCAGAAGGTTGGGTCGGACATGGGTCGGACAAGGTAAGGTTCTCCAGACCGAAAACCACTGGAAGGGTCCGACCCAGTTGTGGGTCGGACGGTGGGTCGGACATACCAAAACTTAAACAAAAAAAAACAGAAAAGAATGTGACTTATGTAGTTAACCCTAGGGTGTATAATGAAGGTAACCTAGGGTAAGTTAGACATTTAAACATGTCAAATAATCATGTAAAACACTTAGTAAATTTGGAGGTTAAGTAAGTTAATTAACCGACATTCTTGAATCATGTATAGGAGTGACCTACGGTGGAAACAAATCAAGGCAAGGACCAAGGTATGGTTTTCTTGCAGTCTGTTGTCTACCGGTTTACACCGGCTTGTGTGCTGTATGTTTTTCTGTGTGTTTATGACGTTATAAGATCTAAACATGTAATGAGTTTACAGTTGTTCATATAATTGTGATGTTATGATATGACTCATTTCCCTTGTGTGTGTCTAACATGACTTACCACTTATTGTGTATTGGTTGTTAAGTTCCACCATGAACTTCTAACAAGTGTTAACTGGGAAGTGAGGAATCCGGTTGCCCGGTCATGCATGTAAGTTAAGAGTAGATATCTGAATCAGATTCGACTCTTATGTTGTTAAGATTGTTCTCCTTAATTTGGCGTTCGATCTCCCGCTAGCTTCCTCCAAAGCTTACCTACTCTGACTTATGATCGGTTTAGTGGGAACATGTGTTTGTGTGATGTGTTCGGGTCACTAAATCCGGACCATCTGTGACTTAAGTTACTCGTTCGACTAACAGAACAGTAATGAGTGTGTGTAACGAGCTTAACATGAGGGTGAATCATTCTCTAGGCTCTTGTGTTATTTGACCCTTGTGGTGTGTTATTGTGGAACGAAGATCCACTGTGTATGTGATGTTGTGCTGTGCACTATTGATGCTATGCCTCATGTTATGTTATGTTATGTATATAAATGAATGCCATGTTATCATGACAATTAGTTGCGCGTATCCCGGTAGCCGATGGGCTGCACGTTAACCATACCAGCCAAGGGTTGCTGACCCCCTCGGGGGATCCATATTTCTCTTACTGCAGGATGAGGATCGAAGAAGCGGAGTGGCTCTAGATCCTAGGATGTGGTTTACTTTTGAGTACTTTTGGATGTTGGCCCGGGATGCGCCTGTGCTCCCGTGGCGTGACATATATTTGGTTGTGACAGTTACAGTGATGTTTAACAGTGAAGGATGGATGTAATACACGGTATTGTATATGATGTATTTATGGTTTAGTTTTATGCTCGGGAGTCTGATCATCAGACCGGTACACTTGTATTATTCTGCCTTGTCAACCACGTGGGTGGTTGACGGCGTTGTAGCACCGAAGCGTTAGTTACTGTTTAGTTATTTTTTTCCGCTGCGATTTCATTTAGTGTTATGTGCGTAGTAGGGGTGTTACAAAAAGTGGTATCAGAGCGAAGTATCGCTCTGATGACTAGAATACCGAGCTTAGGGATATACCGAGTTAGGAAACCTAACTACAGTTACTTCAGTGAACATTATGGAAAGGTTAACCACTAACTAAGTGTGGAGATACCTTATTGTCGGGAAGCGTTACAACCGTTGGACCGATAAGTGTGCAAGCATATTGCTAATGAATATTCATGTGAATTCAGATGGCAGGTAGACCGCGTGGTAGAGGCCGCGGAAGCGGTACTGGTGATACGGGTGACCAGGGCGAGAGCACTACGGCTCAGGTTATGGCTGAGGCTGTAGCAGCCGCTGTAGCACAAATGGTACCCCAGCTTGTAGCTGCGATTCAGCAGGGGCAGATGCCCGGAGTTCAACCACCACCGCCACCGCCACGAGAGACCAACTGGGTCAAGGCATTGGCAGACTTGAGACCCCCTTCATTTCATGGGGAGACCGACCCACGTAAGCTGGAGGCGTACATCTCCGAGTTGGAGACCGCCTACGAGACCTTGGCTGTACCTGCAGAGGCTAAGGTCCGTCTTGCCGCTTATTACCTGAAGGGTTCGGCACATAACTGGTGGAAGCTTGTGAGAGAGGACCGGATGGCGGATCCTCAGTTTGGATGGAGGGAGTACACGGCTCTGCTGCGAGCTAAATACTACCCTGTGCACGTTCAAGAGGCCAAGCGCCTGGAGCTGGATAGTCTGAGGCAGGGGGACAAGGTGTCGGTTGATGAGTATTACACTGCATTCACCGGCCTTATCCACCTGTTACCGGACCTGGGATACTCGAACCAGGTGCTGGTAAACCGTTTTTACAACGGTCTCAGCCACCGTTTCGCTATGGGATGGGGCCAGCTGAGTATACTACCTGCAGGTAATTTAAATAAGAGTGATGTGAATATGTGTAGTTTACAAGTGAGTATTAATGTGAGTTTGTGAGTACGTATTGCAGGGCATGACTGACATCCTAAATTCAGGAGTGCTATCATGCCACTACTAAGGTGGAAATCACCGTCCGTCTGAGGGACGAGGAGAATGCGCACAAGCGCAAGGCCACGAGCGAGGGCCAGAGTCCGCAGGGGTATGGGGGAGGAAAGAAGAAGAAGAAACCTTATCCCCAGCCCCAGAAGAGTCAGCACCAGGGTGACAAGGGCCAAGCCCAAACCACCACAGCTGAGGAGCCACTGAAGCTCACATATGCTTATGCGGCGAAACCCCTACGCTCTTACCCACCTAAGGGTAATTATTTAATCTTGTATGATAAGTTGAAGTGTATGTTGATAAGTTGTGAGACAAGTATTGATGGTGTATTGTGATAGCAGCTAGCACGGGCTATGGACCGGAGCGCCACTATTACTGTAAGTGGTGCAATGGAGACCACCCCGGCAAGGACAGCAAGGGAAATGAGGTGCAGTGTCGTTACTGCGAGAAGTGGGGTCACCGTGACCACGAGTGTTACCGGAACCCCAACAGCAGAGTCAACAAGCCCAGGGGGCAGTGGAAGGCTAAGGCCACAACAACTATTGATGGCCCGAAGACGGCTAACCAGCCACCCACAGATCAGAGGCACACTGATTCCCAGAAGGGGAAGGGGTCGGGACCTAGCAAGGCCGCCCTGAATGTGGTGGACCGGTCAGAGGCGCCAGGGCCCTCTTCTAGACCAGGTACCGCCTAAACTATTGAATGTAATAAGTGATTGCATACCGCATTTCATGCATGTGTGTATTAGTGAGTCCAAGTGTATTATCATGTGAGTAAAGAGTTGAAGTATAGTATGGAAGTCACCTAATTAGATAATTCTAAACCTAAAGGAACCTTCAATATATGTTATCCAATCCCACCCACACCAAACCCTGAAGAAACCACCATCAACATCACCGACTTTCAATGGAGCAATGTCAGGTTATCCAACCAGGTATGATACTTTTAAATGGATACCTGACACCGGAAGCACAAATCCATGTCATCAGACGATGCGACGAACTTGGGGCTAAACCTGGAGGTTTCTACATACCCGAATACCCGAACGGATCAAGAATGTAGTTGAAGATGATGTGCATGGGTAAGGACTGGAACCCTTACACCAAGTCATATCAAGAAGTGCGAGCTGAAGATGGAGCAACAGTGCCAAGTATACCTGAGGAGTTCCGTGCGGTCGTTAATCACGCCGTGGGAATTGCTCAACAAGTTGAAACGGATTCAATTCCAGATGTGAAAACAGATTTGTGTATTGTGAACTTCTACCAGAAAGGTGGACGATTAGGGTTACACCAAGATAAGGACTAGTCACCCGAGTCTCTAAGTAAGGGAGTACCCGTGGTGTCTTGGTCCATTGGTGATACCGCAGTGTTTGTGTATGGCGAGAAGAAGTGTGCTGATCTCGCAAGGAAGTTAATACTAAAGTTAGGAGATGTGTTAGTCATGGGTGGGCAGTCAAGGATGCTATACCATGGCATCAGGAAGATCAAACTGAATACCGCACCGTCGGCAGTGATCAATGCCACACACATGAAACCCGGACGTTTGAATTTGATCTTCCGACAGTTTTAAAGCCTTGTATAATTCTGTAATGTGTTAAGCCAGTATATGTTAAGGAAGTTACGTATGTGTTAAGTTATGTCAACCGTGTAAACCAACAATGTTGTAAAGAGAATGTGATAATGAATAAAGTGGAGTTATTGAAGTATATCAACCGTGTTGTTACCCAGTACTTATTAGTTTGCCAATGAATTAGGCTGCACTCGGAACGGGAGGTACACTGAGTGTCTGCAATGAGGCAGAAGCCGGCAAGAGCGGCACAATCCTCACCGGTACCTTTCCAGTGAATGGCGTGATGCATCGATCTTGTTCGACTCTGGAGCCTCACACACATTTATTTCGCTATCTTTTGCGAAGAGGCTGGGGTTAGATGGAGATGAGATGCCAGACTTCTTGGTCACTCTCCCATCGAAAGAGCGGATCAGGTGTACCCGCTACCACCGAGATGCTGTTGTACGAATCAAAGGTGAAGAGTTTCCGATCGACTTGATAGAGTTCGACGGACTTGGATTTGATGTGATTGTCGGGATGAACTGGTTGGAGCGGTACAAGGGCAGAATCCTATGTGCCGAGCATCGACTGCTTCTTCGGAGTCCATCTGGGGTTACCATATCATACCGCCAGAGGCCCAGGGAGCCTTCGACACAGATCATCACCCCATGGCCATGTATCGTGAGTTACGACGAGGGAGTGATGTATACCTCTGCTATGTCCAGGACATAGAGAGAGAGACCCAGAGTTTAGTTCTGATGTGCCGGTAGTGTCGGAGTTTCCTGATGTATTTCCTAAGGAACTGTCGGGCATGCCGCCAGCACGAGAGGTTGAGTTTGAGATTGACTTAGTTCCGGGCACTGGACCCATTGCGAAAGCACCTTATCGTATGGCTCCAGCAGAGATGACCGAGCTCAAGGAGCAGCTGAGAGACCTACTCAACAAGGGCTTTATCCGCCCTAGTGTTTCACCATGGGGAGCGCCGGTCCTCTTCGTGAAGAAGAAGGACGGTAGCCTCCGCCTGTGTATTGATTATCGGGAGCTGAATGCTGTTACGGTGAAAAACCGTTACTCTTTACCACGCATCGACGATCTATTTGATCAGCTGAGGGGAGCATCAGTATTCTCCAAGATAGACCTACGTTCCGGATACCACCAGATTGCCATCCGTGACAGTGATATCGAAAAGACAGCATTCAGAACCAGGTGTGGGCATTATAAGTTCACAGTTATGCCGTTTGGCTTGTCAAATGCACCAGCAAAGTTCATGGACTTGATGAACCGTTTGTTCCAAGATCAGTTGGACAAATCAGTGGTTGTAACACCCCTACTACGCACATCACATTACTTGGAATCGCAACGGAATATAAACAACTAAACAGTAACTAAACGCTTGGTGCTACAACGCCGTCAACCACCCACGTGGTTAACAAGGCTGAATAAGTGCAAGTGTACCGGTCTGATGATCAGACTCCCGAGCATAGAACTAACAACCATAAATATACATCAACAAAATACCGAGTGTTTACATAAATCCTTCACTGTATACTGTCACTGTAAACCGTCATAACCAAATATATAACACGCCACGGGAGCACAGGCGCATCCCGGGCCAACATCCAAAAGTACTCAAAGTAAACTACAACCTAGGATCTAGAGCCACTCCGCTTCTTCGATCCTCATCCTGCAGTAAAAGAAATATGGATCCCCCGAGGGGGTCAGCAACCCTTGGCTGGTATGGTTAACGCGCAGCCCATCGGCTACCGGGATGCGCGCAAACTATTTGTCATGATGACATGGCATTTATTTTAAAACACACAACTTATACATATATAACATAACATGGGCATTGTACACAACATCACATACATCACACAAGAACAATTCCTTATAGGAAGAGAACCAACATAGTTAGTCCCCATTGAGAGCCTAGAGAATGTTGCCATGCTCATACTTAGCTCGTTACATAACTCGTTACCGTCCGGTTAGATTGAACGGTTAACTTAACACAAGGTGCCTCGGATATAGTGATCCAAGCACACCGAAATAACACATAGTATGCCCCTGTGGCCCGACGTGAGTCAGTAAAATAGCCTTGGTTAAGCTAAAGGGAAGGTTGGAAACCAAATTGGAAACACAACCATAACATACAGAGAGAATCGAACCGGTTATGACATCGACTCCCATACTCACACGCGTGGCCGGAACAGACCGGACTCCTCACTTCCCCCTTAGCCCGTTAGTAGTTCATCATTGAACTCAACAAACAATTCACAATAATAGGTCAAGTCTTGTTAGACACACACAAGGGAAGAGAGAGTCATACTTAACAACATAATAATTTAACAACTGTAAACTCTTTACATGATTTAATCTTACAAAGTCATAAACACACAGAAAAACAAACAACACACAAGCCGGTGCAAACCGGTAGGCAACAGACTGCAAGAAAACCATACCTTGGTCCTTGCCTCGATCGATTTCCTCCGTAGGTCACTCCTATACATAGTTAATAACGTCGGTTAATTATTTATTTAACTTCAAACTTACTAAGTATTTAACATGATTGTATGACATGTTTTAATGTCTATTCTACCCTAGGTTACCTTCATTATACACCCTAGGGTTAACTACATAAGTCACATTCTTTTCTGTTTTTTTTTTACAAGTTTAGGTCCGACCGACCTTACCGACCGAACTTACCCAAGTTCGGTCGATTCCAGAACACATTTCCGTCAAAATTTTCTACTCCGACCGACCTTGTAAGTTCGGTCGCATGTTCGGTCTATTCCCGAGAGTTTCTTCCCTTTGAAAATTTAGCCCGACCGAACTTGCCAAGTCCGGTCCTATGTTCGGTCGATTCCAGTAACTCAATCCGTACACAAAATACAAGCCCGACCGACCTTGCAAGTCCGGTCCCCAAGGTCGGTCCATTCCAGAAGCCAATTCTCGCAGGGTAAACTGGGCTCGACCGAACTTGCAAGTTCGGTCTGCCCCAGACCTTTGTTTTCCTTTTCACATTCAACTCCAAACTTCACCCCATATAACCTAGTACCCCCTAACCTCATTTGGGCACTTCAAACACCCTTAAGACATCCTTAAACACTCATAAAACTCATTTTCTAATTCCTTAAGCCTTTACTTATATCTTCACAAAATTCCTAACACTTACAATGTTTTCTCCTAGTCTCCAAGTGGTGTTTCATACCTATGATAACTACTATCTCAAACTTTCTCTTCATTTTAACATCATCTTTCAAGCATCATTTCTTACCATCAACTCCTTATCATTTCTTGAAATCCTTTTTCAAGTTCACACTTCTCCTTATTTTACCAAAGTTTGCCTAAGTCTTTACCTAAGTCCAAAATGACTTTGGTACATACTAAAACCTCAAGATCATGCCTAAGTCCTTGTTACACTCTAGAGCACTTCCTAGTTCCTCAAAATTCCTTTAAAACATCTTGAACTCCTTATGCATTTCCTAAATTTCGACATAGGTTCTCCTAGCATTTTGTTACACCAAAGCACATTGTTCTCACCATTAACACACAAGAACACTAAAATCCATCAAACACTTTATTATACACAAACTTCACTCATAAAGCACTACATCACAATATAGTGCATAATTTAAATTGCATGGCACTTAGGCCCTTAAAATGCATGGCTCTTAGGCCCTTAAAGTGCATAATTCTTAAACACTGAATTTCCACAATATATTTGCCTTTGACCTGCAAATACACTCAACAACACATATGCCTTTTACTAGTCTCTTGAACACTTTACTAAGTCATTCACCATTTGCTCTTTAGGTAGTTTTAACAAGCATTATAAGCTCATTTCTCCTAATGCATTAAACAACATTATTATTGTAGATTTACCTCTTTTCCAAACAACTTCTTTCTTGTTTCCTTATAAAAACCGGTAAGGTATTTGATTCCTTGTCAAGTTCTAAACAATATACAAACATTATAATGAGTATCCAAGCTATAAGCTTCATCTCATTGTAAACCCTAATTTTACATTGTTTCAAAACATTAATGTAGTTGTTTTACCTTGATCTTTGAAGAGAGTTTGAATATATAACAAGAGACTCCACCTAGTCCATGAAGAGTTGGAATGAAGCTAGAACAAAGTCACACAAAGAGCTCCATCAATGGGTATTTTCGGTCACAACAAAACATGGAGAAATGTAGTTTTTATTTGAGATTTCTTACCTAGAAGTAAAGGAGAGTAACAATATGTAAAAATACAAGCTCAAGCTCCTTCAATGGTGGAACTTCTTGGCACCGAAATGGTGGTCTTGGAATTTTAAAGATAGGAATGAAGAGCTTGATGAGAGGATTGGTGGTGTTTGTTTTTGATTTGGACAAGTGAGCTAGATTTTACAAGTGGTCAAAGATGGAGATGGTGGTGTGTACTATTGCAAACCGTGAGAGATGAAGAAGAGAGGTTGAATGGTGTTTGGAACCGTGGGAAATGAAGGAAAAATGAGAATGAAGATAGAATTTGCTTTTAAGAAGATATTTGTAGTAATAAAGTAAAAAGTAGTTTTAATTAGTTTCCTTTACTTACTTATTATATTAACTAGAGAGTGGTGAGTCACCACTTAGAAAACCGGCCCCCTATATTATAATGAGGGTATTTTAGTCTTTGTTTGTCAATTTAATTACTTAACACAACATATGTTACAAACTAGCTTATAAAAATCACTATTCACCTAACAAGGCACTTAGAAGTGAAATTTTTGATTTCCCATTAATATAGCCACCCAAATGTGATACTATATAGTACACATTATATTTAAGAGTAATGATGGACATTTAGCCACTCAAAACTCATTTACAAGACAATTTTTCAAAAATGTGCTTTAAGACTTCTTAAAGCACATTTTGTGTTTTAATTTGTTTTCAAGCTTGGTTTTCTTTGGTAATTGGTTTAATAAGTTCATTAGTATATAAATGAGGTCTTGGTAAGTTCATTAGGTCTTAACCAAGTTTATCCCAAGCTTAGAGCACATTTTGGCTCTTATTGACTTTAAAGCACATTTTGTGTTTTCTTTTGTTTAAATTTGTTTACTAATGTTTCTAAGACTCTTTTTAGTCTTATTACACCATATTTAGGTGTTTAAACAACATAACTAGGTTTGGGGTATTTCAATCTACCCCCCTTAAAAGAACTTTGTCCCCAAAGTTCATACTTCCACATAACCTAAATATTAGAACATGAGAACACATATCAACAACACTTCCATATCACATTAATAACATCTTTACATTACATCGGACACATGGTCTAAACAATAAAACGTCACAACATCATTCAGACTCAGCGGTCTGTAACATTAACAATATGACAACACAACACAGACAATGTATACAAATACATGTCATACATATGACCAAAACGGCTCTACCCCCCTTAAATAGGGGTACGCCCCGTACCCAATACATACAAACACTAAGAAGTAAACAATGACGGGTACTTCGCCTTCATCTTATCTTCCACTCCCAAGTGGCCTCCTCGACGTCCTGGTTATACCAGAGGACCTTCACCAGTCTCACAGACTTATGGCGAGTGTCTCGAGTCTTAGTATCCAGATCTGTACGGGAGTCTCCACTGATCGCATGGTCGGCTCTAAGGTTAGCCTTTCAGCTGAAGCACATGAGACGATTAGACATTATTTCTTCAACTGGGACACATGAAATACATCATGTACCTTGCCCAGCTCGGCGGGTAAATCAAGTCTATAAGCTACCGGGCCGATCCGCTCCGTCACAACATAAGGCCCCATATTTTGGGCTCAACTTGCCTTTCTGGCCAAAACGAAATACTCCCTTCAGGGGGGATACTCTCAAAAATACCTGATCGCCCACGGTGAACTCCTGGTCGCGTCGGCGCACATCTGCGTACGACTTCTGTCTATCCTGAGCTGCTTTCATGTTAGCCCGGATCTGGCGAACTTCTGCCTGAACTTGCTCAAGATACTCTGGTCCTATAATGACCGTCTCACTCGACTCATCCCAGCATAATGGCGTGCGGCATGGTCTACCGTACAAGGCCTGGAAGGGAGACATCTTGATCGAAGCATGGTAACTGTTGTTGTAACTAAACTCGATCAGATGTAACTTATCAATCCAGCTGGTCTGAAAGTCAAGTGCACATGCACGTAACATATCCTCAAGTGTCTGGATGGTGCGCTCACTCTGACCATCTGTCTGTGGGTGAAACGCTGTGCTCAATTTCAGTTCAGTACCTAGTGCCTCTCGTGTAGACTTCCAATATCTGGATAGGAATCTGGTATCTCTGTCAGATACAATCGTTTTCGGTACACCATGATGTCTTACATTTCTTTATCAAAGAGTTCTGCCAATCTTGCCACTTTCCAGGTGTCCTTCATCGAAATGAATCGGGCCACCTTGGTCAGTCGGTCAACTACAACCCAAATCATATTCAGACCTCCCCTTGCAGGTGGAAGCCCTACTACGAAGTCCATAGCTATGTCATGGAACTTCCACTCCGGCACTGGCATTGGCTGCACCATACCACCAGGCCGTCGGTGCTCAAACTTGACATTCTGACAAGTGAGACACCTCAACACATAGTCATTCACATCCCTTTTCATTCCAGTCCACCAAAAATATATTTTCATACCTTTATACATCTTTGAAGCTCCGGGGTGAATCGAAGTAGTAGAACAATGGGATTCACTCAATATGCGCTCCTTCAACTCAGCGCTCTCCTGGGTATACACAGTCGGCCATTAAGCCTAATCAGGTCATCATCGTGGAGTCTGAAGTCGTACTTCTGACCCTCGAATGTGCCATCAATAAGCTTCTGTCTAATCTCCATCATGTACTGATCCGTCATCTGAGCACTCCGCACCTCTTCAACCAAGCCAGTATGAGAGACTAGCGAATGGAGAGAGTGTGCTCGGCGACTCAATGCGTCAGCTACCACGTTTGCCTTACCTTCCTTGTACTGTAAATTGATGTCATAGTCATTCAGAAATTCAACCCACCTTCTTTGCCTCATGTTCAACTCCTTCTGAGTGAACAAGTACTTTAAACTCTTGTGGTCAGAATAAATCGTCACACTTACCCCATACAAGTGATGTCGCCATATCTTCAGTGCGAAGACAATGGCCCCCAATTCTAAGTCGTGGGTAGGGTAGTTCTCCTCATGCTTCTTCAGCTGTCGGGAGGCGTAAGCTACGACCTTCCCGTGCTGCATCAATACACAACCCATACCCCTGCCTGATGCGTCGCAATAGACCTCAAAACCATCTGGACCGTCTGGTAATGTCAGAACCGGTCAGATGTCAGAGCATCCTTGAGACTCGCGAAAGAACTCTCACAGTCGACTGTCCACTCGAATGGTGTATCCTTTTTCATCAAGGAAGTCATCGGCTTCGAGACACTGGAGAAGTTCTTCACAAACCTCCTATAGTAACCTGCCAGACCGAGGAAGCTCCTGATATCGGTAACTGTCTTCGGCCTAGGCCAGGTGCGCACTGCATCTATCTTTGCCGGATCAACAGCGATCCCGGCCTCAGAAATCACATGTCCAAGAAATGATACTTGGTTCAACCAAAATTCACACTTAGAAAATTTAGCATACAGCTGATTCTTTCTCAATGTTTGCAATACATCTCTCAGGTGGCTTTCATGCTCACCTCTCGATTTCGAATACACAAGTATGTCATCGATGAAGACTACCACTGATTTGTCCAACTGATCTTGGAACAAACGGTTCATTAAGTCCATGAACTTTGCTGGTGCATTTGACAAGCCAAACGGCATAACTGTGAACTCATAATGCCC
This sequence comes from Limonium bicolor, assembly GCA_023374045.1. Classification (NCBI taxonomy): domain Eukaryota; kingdom Viridiplantae; phylum Streptophyta; class Magnoliopsida; order Caryophyllales; family Plumbaginaceae; genus Limonium; species Limonium bicolor. The sequence goes on along the minus strand of CM041781.1, from coordinate 10,978,143 downwards.
ATACCTAGTTCTGAATGCTGTCTTTTCGATATCACTGTCACGGATGGCAATCTGATGGTATCCGGAACGTAGGTCTATCTTGGAGAATACTGATGCTCCCCTCAGCTGATCAAATAGATCGTCGATGCGTGGTAAAGGGTAACGGTTTTTCACCGTAACAGCATTCAGCTCCCGATAATCAATACACAGGCGGAGGCTACCGTCCTTCTTCTTCACGAAGAGGACCGGCGCTCCCCATGGTGAAACACTAGGGCGGATAAAGCCCTTGTCGAGTAGGTCTCTCAGCTGCTCCTTGAGCTCTGTCATCTCTGCTGGAGCCATACGATAAGGTGCTTTCGCAATGGGTCCGGTGCCCGGAACTAAGTCAATCTCAAACTCAACCTCTCGTGCTGGCGGCATGCCCGACAGTTCCTTAGGAAATACATCAGGAAACTCCGACACTACCGGCACATCTGGGCTGAACTCAGGGTCTCCTCTATGTCCTGGACATAGCAGAGATATACATCACTCCCTCGTCGTAACTCATGATACATAGCCATGGCGGTGATGATCTGAGTCGAAGGCTCCCTGGGCCTCTGGCGGTAAGATACTGTAACCCCAGATGGACTCCGAAGAAGCAGTCGATGCTCGGCACACAGGATTCTGCCCTTGTACCGCTCCAACCAGTTCATCCCGACAATCACATCAAAGCCTAGTCCGTCGAACTCTATCAAGTCGATCGGAAACTCTTCACCCCTGATTCTCACAATGACATCTCGGTGGTAGCGGGTACACCTGATCCGCTCTTTCGATGGGAGAGTGACCAAGAAGTCTGGCATCTCATCGCCATCTAACCCTAGCCTCTTCGCAAATGATAGCGAAATAAATGTGTGTGAGGCTCCGGAGTCGAACAAGATCGATGCATCCACGCCATTCACTGGAAAGGTACCGGTGAGGATTGTGCCGCTCTTGCCGGCTTCTGCCTCATTGCAGACACTCAGTATACCTCCCGTTCCGAGTGCACAGCCTAATTCATTGGCAAACTAATAAGTATTGGGTAACAACACGGTTTATATGCTTCAACAACTCCATTTTATTCATTAACACACTCTTTTTACAACATTCATTGGCTTATACTGTCGCCATGATTTACACTTACAACATCCTTAATACACACTGGTTTATCACATCACATAATTATACAAGGCTTAAAACTGTCTGAAGGTCAAATTCAAACGTCCGGGTTTCATGTGTGTGGCATTGATCACTGCCGACGGTGCGGTATTCAGTTTGATCTTTCTGATGCCATGGTATAGCATCCTTGATTGCCCACCCATGATTAATACATCTCCCGATTTCAACAGTAGCTTCTTTGCGAGGTCAGCACGCTTCTGCTCGCCATACACAAACACTACGGTATCACCAATGGACCAAGACACCACGGGTACTCCCTTACTTAGAGACTCGGGTGACTCGTCCTTGTCTTGGTGTATACCTAACCGTCCACCTTTCTGGTAGAAGTTCACAATACATAGATCTGCTTTCACACTTGGAATTGAATCCGTTTCAACTTGTTGAGCAATTCCCACGGCGTGGTTAACGACCGCATGGAACTCCTCTGGTATACTTGGTACTGTTGCTCCGTCTTCGGCTCGCATTCCTTGATATGTCTTGGTGTAAGGGTTCCAGTCCTTACCCATGCACATCATCTTTAATTGCATCCTTGATCCGTTCGGGTATTCGGGTGTGTAGAACCCTCCTGGTTTTGCTCCAAGTTCGTCGCATCGTCTGATGATATGGATTTGTGCTTCCGGTGTCAGGTATCCATTTAAGAGTATCATACCTGGCTGGATAACCTGACATTGCTCCAATGGAAAGTCGGTGATGTTGATGGTGGTTTCTTCAGGGTTTGGTGTGGGTGGGATTGGATAACATATATTGAAGGTTCCTTTAAGTTTAGAGTACTCTAATTAGGTAAATCTCACACTATACTTTATTTATTTACTCACATGGTTGTTTACTTAAACTCACTCACACACATGCATGAAATGCGGTATGCAGACACTTATTACATTCAACAATTTAGGCGGTACCTGGTCTAGAAGAGGGCCCTGGCGCCTCAGACCGGTCCACCACATTCAGGGTGGCCTTGTTGGACCCCGACCCCTTCCCCTTCTGGGACTCTGTGTACCTCTGATCTGGGGGTGGCTGGTTTGCCGTCTTCTGGCCATCGGTGGTCGCAGTGGCCTTACCCTTCCATTGCCCCTTGGGCCTGTAGTTCCTACTGTTTGGGTTCTGCCAGCATTCGTGATCGCGGTGACCCATCTTCTTACAGTATCGGCACTGAACATCGTTACCCTTGCAGTCCTTGCCGGGGTGGTCTCCGTTGCACCACTTGCAGTAATAGTGGCGCTCCGGTCCAGAGCCCGTGCTAGCTGCTATCACAATACACAATCAATACTTGTTCCACAACTTATCAACATATACTCTAACTTATCACACAGGATTAGACAATTACCCTTAGGTGGGTAAGAACGTAGGGGCTTGGCCGCATACGCATAGGTGAGCTGCAGAGGCTCCTCAGCAGTGGTGGTCTGGGTCTGGCCCTTGCCACCCTGTTGCTGTCCTTTCTGGGACTGGGGGTATGACTTCTTTTTCTTCCCTCCCCACTGCCCTTGCGTGCCTTGGCCCTCGTTCTGAGCCTTGCGCTTGAGCGCACTCTCCTCGTCCCTCAGACGGACGGTGATCTCCACAATTGCAGCGGCATGATAGCACTCCTATATTCAGGGTGTTAGTTATGCCCCCCGCCAAATAAATTCACAACACATTAACACATCGTACACACTTCACATTACACTATAGTTCCTTTACCTGCAAAGTGGTATATCCAGGGCCCCATGCCGTAGCGTAGGCGATAGTTCAGTCCGTTGTAGAAACGGTTCACAAGGATCCGGTCTGAGTAACCCAGATCCGGTAGCGGTGGATAAGTCCGATGAAGGCTGAGTAGTATCATCTACCGTCATCATATCCCTTGCCTCAAACTGTCCAGCTCCAGACGCTTGGCCTCTTGCACATGTATTGGGTAGTACTTGGCTCGCAGCAGAGCCGTGTACTCCCTCCATAGAAAAGTCGGGTCGGCAACTCTGCCCTCTCGCACAAGCTTCCACCAGCTCTGTGCCGAGCCCTTCAAGTAATAGGCAGCAAGCCGAACCTTGACCTGCTCAGGTACTGCTAGGGTTTCGAAGGCGGTCTCCATTTCAGAGATGTACGCCTCGAGCTTACGGGGATCGGTCTCCCCACTGAATGAGGGTGGCCTCAAATCAGCCAACGCTTTGACCCAGTTGGTCTCACGTGGCGGTGGCGGTGGTGGTAGTTGAACTCCGGGCGTCTGCCCCTGCTGAATAGCTGCCACAAGCTGGGGTACCATTTGGGCTACGGCCTCAGCATAACTTGTGCCGTAGGGTTCTCGCCCTGGTCACCACTTACCAGTACCACTTCCGCGCCTCTACCTCGCGGTCTACCTGCCATCTGAATTCACATGAATATTTATTAGCATATGCTTGCACACTTATCGGTCCAACGATTGTAACGCTTCCCGATAATAAGGTATCTCCACACTTAGTTAGTGGTTAACCTTTCCATAACTGTTCACTTAGGTAACTGTAGTTAGGTTTCCTAACTCGGTATATCCCTAAGCTCGGTATTCTAGTCATCAGAGCGATACTTCACTCTGATACCACTTTTTTGTAACACCCCTACTACGCACATCATATTACTTGGAATCGCAGCGGAATATAAACAACTAAACAGTAACTAAACGCTTGGTGCTACAACGCCGTCAACCACCCACGTGGTTAACAAGGCTGAATAAGTGCAAGTGTACCGGTCTGATGATCAGACCCGAGCATAGAACTAACAACCATAATATACATCAACAAAATACCGAGTGTTTACATAAATCCTTCACTGTATACTGTCACTGTAAACCGTCATAACCAAATATATAACACGCCACGGGAGCACAGGCGCATCCCGGGCCAACATCCAAAAGTACTCAAAGTAAACTACAACCTAGGATCTAGAGCCACTCCGCTTCTTCAATCCTCATCCTGCAGTAAAAGAAATATGGATCCCCCGAGGGGGTCAGCAACCCTTGGCTGGTATGGTTAACGCGCAGCCCATCGGCTACCGGGATGCGCGCAAACTATTTGTCATGATGACATGGCATTTATTTTAAAACACACAACTTATACATATATAACATAACATGGGCATTGTACACAACATCACATACATCACACAAGAACAATTCCTTATAGGAAGAGAACCAACATAGTTAGTCCCCATTGAGAGCCTAGAGAATGTTGCCATGCTCATACTTAGCTCGTTACATAACTCGTTACCGTCCGGTTAGATTGAACGGTTAACTTAACACAAAGTGTCTCGGATATAGTGATCCAAGCACACCGAAATAACACATAGTATGCCCCTGTGGCCCGACGTGAGTCAGTAAAATAGCCTTGGTTAAGCTAAAGGGAAGGTTGGAAACCAAATTGGAAACACAACCATAACATACAGAGAGAATCGAACCGGTTATGACATCGACTCCCATACTCACACGCGTGGCCGGAACAGACCGGACTCCTCACTTCCCCGTTAGCCCCTGGTTAGTAGTTCATCATTGAACTCAATAAACAATTCACAATAATAGGTCAAGTCTTGTTAGACACACACAAGGGAAGAGAGAGTCATACTTAACAACATAATAATATTTAACAACTGTAAACTCTTTACGTGGTTTAATCTTACAAAGTCATAAACACACAGAAAAACAAACAACACACAAGCCGGTGCAAACCGGTAGGCAACAGACTGCAAGAAAACCATACCTTGGTCTTTGCCTCGATCGATTTCCTCCGTAGGTCACTCCTATACATAGTTAATAACGTCGGTTAATTATTTATTTAACTTCAAACTTACTAAGTATTTAACATGATTGTATGACATGTTTTAATGTCTATTCTACCCTAGGTTACCTTCATTATACACCCTAGGGTTAACTACATAAGTCACATTCTTTTCTGTTTTTTTTTTACAAGTTTAGGTGCGACCGACCTTACCGACCGAACTTACCCAAGTTCGGTCGATTCCAGAACACATTTCCGTCAAAATTTTCTACTCCGACCGACCTTGTAAGTTCGGTCGCATGTTCGGTCTATTCCCGAGAGTTTTTCCCTTTGAAAATTTAGCCCGACCGAACTTGCCAAGTCCGGTCCTATGTTCGGTCGATTCCAGTAACTCAATCCGTACACAAAATACAAGCCCGACCGACCTTGCAAGTCCGGTCCCCAAGGTCGGTCCATTCCAGAAGCCAATTCTCGCAGGGTAAACTGGGCTCGACCGAACTTGCAAGTTCGGTCGCAAGTTCGGTCTGCCCTAGACCTTTGTTTTCCTTTTCACATTCAACTCCAAACTTCACCCCATATAACCTAGTACCCCCTAACCTCATTTGGGCACTTCAAACACCCTTAAGACATCCTTAAACACTCATAAAACTCATTTTCTAATTCCTTAAGCCTTTACTTATATCTTCACAAAATTCCTAACACTTACAATGTTTTCTCCTAGTCTCCAAGTGGTGTTTCATACCTATGATAACTACTATCTCAAAATACTTTCTCTTCATTTTAACATCATCTTTCAAGCATCATTTCTTACCATCAACTCCTTATGTCATTTCTTGAAATCCTTTTTCAAGTTCACACCTTCTCCTTATTTTACCAAAGTTTGCCTAAGTCTTTACCTAAGTCCAAAATGACTTTGGTACATACTAAAACCTCAAGATCATGCCTAAGTCCTTGTTACACTCTAGAGCACTTCCTAGTTCCTCAAAATTCCTTTAAAACATCTTGAACTCTTTATACATTTCCTAAATCTCGACATAGGTTCTCCTAGCATTTTGTTACACCAAAGCACATTGTTCTCACCATTAAACACACAAGAACACTAAAAATCCATCAAACACTTTATTATACAAAACTTCACATAAAGCACTACATCACAATATAGTGCATAATTTAAATTGCATGGCACTTAGGCCCTTAAAATGCATGGCTCTTAGGCCCTTAAAGTGCATAATTCTTAAACACTGAATTTCCACAATATATTTGCCTTTGACCTGCAAATACACTCAACAACACATATGCCTCTTACTAGTATCTTGTGAACACTTTACTAAGTCATTCACCATTTGCTCTTTAGGTAGTTTTAACAAGCATTATAAGCTCATTTCTCCTAAGGCATTAAACAACATTAGGTTAGTAGATTTACCTCTTTTCCAAACAACTTCTTTCTTGTTTCCTTATAAAAACCGGTAAGGTATTTGATTCCTTGTCAAGTTCTAAACAATATACAAACATTATAATGAGTATCCAAGCTATAAGCTTCATCTCATTGCAAACCCTAATTTTACATTGTTTCAAAAACATTAATGTAGTTGTTTTACCTTGATCTTTGAAGAGAGTTTGAATATATAACAAGAGAGGACTCCACCTAGTCCATGAAGAGTTGGAATGAAGCTAGAACAAAGTCACACAAAGAGCTCCATCAATGGGTATTTTCGGTCACAACAAAAACATGGAGGAAATGTAGTTTTTATTTGAGATTCCTTACCTAGAAGTAAAGGAGAGTAACAATATGTTAAAATAAAAGCTCAAGCTCCTTCAATGGTGGAACTCCTTGGCACCGAAATGGTGGTCTTGGAATTTTAAGAAGATAGGAATGAAGAGCTTGATGAGAGGAAGAGATTGGTGGTGTTTGTTTTTGATTTGGACAAGTGAGCTAGATTTTACAAGTGGTCAAAGATGGAGATGGTGGTGTGTACTATTGCAAACCGTGAGAGGATGAAGAAGAGAGGTTGAAGATGGTGTTTGGAACCGTGGGAAATGAAGGAAAGAAATGAGAATGAAGATAGAATTTGCTTTTAAGAAGATATTTGTAGTAATAAAGTAAAAAGTAGTTTTAATTAGTTTCCTTTACTTACTTATTATATTAACTAGAGAGTGGTGAGTCACCACACTTAGAAAACCGGCCCTCTATATTATAATGAGGGTATTTTAGTCTTTGTTTGTCAATTTAATTACTTAACACAACATATGTTACAAACTAGCTTATAAAAATCACTATTCACCTAAACAAGGCACTTAGAAGTGAAAATTTTGATTTCCCATTAATATAGCCACCCAAATGTGATACTATATAGTACACATATATTTAAGAGTAATGATGGACATTTAGCCACTCAAAACTCATTTACAAGACAATTTTTCAAAAATGTGCTTTAAGACTTCTTAAAGCACATTTTGTGTTTTAATTTGTTTTCAAGCTTGGTTTTCTTTGGTAATTGGTTTAATAAGTTCATTAGTATATAAATGAGGTCTTGGTAAGTTCATTAGGTCTTAACCAAGTTTATCCCAAGCTTAGAGCACATTTTGGCTCTTATTGACTTTAAAGCACATTTTGTGTTTTCTTTTGTTTACTAATGTTTCTAAGACTCTTTTTAGTCTTATTACACCATATTTAGGTGTTTAAACAACATAACTAGGTTTGGGGTATTTCAGTGGTAGTCTTCATCGACGACATACTTGTGTATTAGAAATCGAGAGGTGAGCATGAAAGCCACCTGAAAAATGTGTTACAAACATTGAGGAGGAATCAGTTGTATGCAAAGTTTTCGAAATGTGAATTTTGGTTGAACCAGGTATCCTTTCTTGGTCATGTGATTTCTGAGGCCGGGATCGCTGTTGATCCGGCAAAGATAGATGCAGTGCGCACCTGGCCTAGGCCGAAGACAGTTACCGATATCAGGAGCTTCCTCGGTCTGGCAGGTTATTATAGGAGGTTTGTGAAGGACTTCTCCAGTGTCTCGAAGCCGATGACTTCCTTGATGAAGAAAAATGCACCATTCGAGTGGACAGTCGACTGTGAGAGTTCTTTCACGAGTCTCATGGATGCTCTGACATCTGCACCAGTCCTGACTATACCAGACGGTCTAGATGGTTTTGAGGTCTACTGCGACGCATCAGGTAGAGGTATGGGTTGTGTATTGATGCAACACGGGAAGGTCATAGCATACGCCTCCCGACAGCTGAAGAAGCATGAGGAGAACTACCCTACCCACGACTTAGAATTGGGTGCCATTGTCTTCGCATTGAAGATATGGCGACATTATTTGTATGGGGTAAGTGTGACAATCTATTCTGACCACAAAAGCTTAAAGTACTTGTTCACTCAGAAGGAGTTGAACATGAGGCAAAGAAGGTGGGTTGAATTTCTGAATGACTACGATATTAATCTGCAATATAAAGAGGGTAAGACAAATGTGGTAGCTGACGCATTGAGTCGCCGAGCACACTCTCTCCATTCGCTAGTCTCTCATACTGGCTTGGTTTGAAGAGGTGCGGAGTGCTCAGATGACGGATCAGTATATGCTGGAGATCCGGCAGAAGCTTATTGATGGCACATTCGAGGGTCAGAAGTACGACTTCAAACTCCACGATGATGACCTGATTAGGCTTAATGGCCGATTGTGTATACCTAGGAGTAGCGCGGAGTTAAAGGAGCGCATATTGAGTGAATCCCATTGTTCTACCACTTCGATTCACCCCGGAGCTTCAAAGATGTATAAGAGTATGAAAAGGTATTTTGGTGGACTGGAATGAAAAAAGATGTAAGTGATTATGTGTGAGGTGTCTCACTTGCCAGAAGGTCAAGTTTGAGCACCGACGGCCTGGTGGTATGGTACAGCCAATGCCAGTGCCTGAGTGGAAGTTCCATGATATTTCCATGGACTTCGTAGTGGCTTCCGCCTACAAGGGGAGGTCTGAATATGATATGGGTTGTAGTTGACCGACTGACCAAGGTGGCCCGATTCATTCCGATGAAGGACACCTGGAAAGTGGCAAGATTGGCAGAACTCTTTGATAAAGAAATTGTAAGACACCATGGTGTACCGAAAACGATTGTATCTGACAGAGATACCAGATTCTTATCCAGATATTGGAAGTCTACACGAGAGGCATTGTGTACTGAACTAAAATTGAGTACAGCGTTTCACCCACAGACCGATGGTCAGAGTGAGCGCACCATTCAGACACTTGAGGATATGCTACGTGCTTGTGCACTTGACTTTCAGACCAGCTGGATTGATAAGTTACATCTGATCGAGTTTAGTTACAACAACAGTTATCATGCATCGATCAAGATGTCTCCCTTCCAGGCCTTGTACGGTAGACCATGCCACACGCCATTATGCTGGGATGAGTCGAGTGAGACGGTCATTTTAGGACCAGAGTATCTTGAACAAGTTCAGGCAGAAGTTCGCCAGATCCGGGCTAACATGAAGGCAGCTCAGGATAGACAGAAGTCGTACGCAGATGTGCGCAGACGTGACCTGGAGTTCACCGTGGGCGATCAGGTATTTTTGAGAGTATCCCCCATGAAGGGAGTATTTTGTTTTGGCCAGAAGGGCAAATTGAGCCCAAAATATGTGGGGCCTTATGTTGTGACGGAGCGGATCGGCCCGGTAGGCTATAGACTAGATCTACCCGCCGAGCTGGGCAAGGTACATGATGTATTTCATGTGTCCCAGTTGAAGAAGTATATGTCTCATCCGTCTCATGTGCTTCAGCCTGAAAGGCTAACCTTAGAGCCGACCATGCGATCAGTGGAGACTCCGGTACGGATTCTGGATACTAAGACTCGAGACACTCGCCATAAGTCTGTGAGACTGGTGAAAGTTCTTTGGTCTAACCAGGACGTTGAGGAGGCCACTTGGGAGCTGGAAGATAAGATGAAGGCGAAGTACCCGTCATTGTTTACTTCTTAGTCCTTATGTGTATAGGGTACGGGGCGTACCCCTTTTTAAGGGGGGCAGAGCCGTTTCGGTTATGTGTGTACGACGTGTATTTGAATACATCGTCTATGTATGTTGTTATGTTACAGACCGTTGTGTCTGAATGATGTGGATGATGTTGTATGGACCTTGTGTCCAATGTTATGTACCCGATGTTATGTTGTATGGACCTTGTGTCCAATGTTATGTAAGTGTGTTGTTAATGATGTATGGAAGTATCGTTTATAAGTATTCCCGTGTTCTAATATTTAGGATATGTGGAAGTATGAAACTTTGAGGGCAAAGTTCTTTTAAGGGGGGTAGATTGAAATACCCCAAACCTTAATATATTGTTTAAACACTTAAATATGGTATATTAAGACAAAAAAAAGAGTCTTAGAAACATTAGTAAACAAATTTAAACAAAAGAAAACGCAAGATGTGCTTTAAGGTCAATAAAGGCCAAAATGTGCTCTAAGCTTGGGGTAAGCTTGGTTAAGACCTAATGAACTTACCAAGATCTTAATTATATGCTAATGAACATATTAAACCAATTACCAAAGAAAACCAAGCTAGAAAACAAGTTTAAACACAAAATGTGCTTTAAGGAGTCTTAAAGCACATTTTTGAAAAATTGTCTTGTAAATGAGTTTTGAATGGCTAAATGTCCATCATTACTCTTTAATCAACATGTGTACTATATAGTATCACATTTGAAAGTCCATATCAATGGGAAATCAAAAATTTCACTTCTATGTGCCTTGTTTTCATGAATAGTGATTTTTATAAGCTATTTTGTAACATATGTTGTATAAGTAATTAAATTGACAAATAAAGACTATAATACCCTCATACTACTATTGGGGGCCGGTTTTTAAGGTTGGTGACACACCACCCTTGTTAGCTTGTTAAGAAAATAAAGAAGACTACTTAAGTACCTTTTTACTTTATAAAGCATAAATATTTTCAAAAGCAAATTCTATCTCATTCTCTCATTTCTTTCCTTCATTTCCCACGGTTCCAAACACCTTCTTCAACCTCTCTTCTTCATTCTCTCACGGTTTGCAATAGTACACACCACCATCTCCATCTTTGATCTCTTGTAAAATCTAGCTCACTTGTCCAAATCAAAAACAAACACCACCAATCTCTTCCTCTCATCAAGCTCTTCATTTCTATCTTCTTAAAATTCCAAGACCACCATTTCAGTGCCAAGGAGTTCCACCATTGAAGGAGCTTGAGCTTGTATTTTACATATTGTTACTCTCCTTTGCTTCTAGGTAAGGAATCTCAAATAAAAACTTCATTTCCTTCATGTTTTTGTTGTGACCCGAAAATACCTATTGAAGGAGCTCTTTGTGTGACTTTGTTCTAGCTTCATTCCAACTCTTCATGGACTAGGTGGAGTCATCTCTTGTTAGATATTCAAACTCTCTTCAAAGATCAAGGTAAACAACTACATTAATGTTTTTGAAACAATGTAAAATTAGGGTTTACAATGAGATGAAGCTTATAGCTTGAATACTCATTATAATGTTTGTATATTGTTTAGAACTTGACAAAGGATCAAATACCTTACCGGTTTTTAAAGGAAACAAGAAAGAAGTTGTTTGGAAAAGAGGTAAATCTACTAACCTAATGTTGTTTAATGCCTTAGGAGAAATGAGCTTATAATGCTTGTTAAAACTACCTAAAGAGCAAATGGTGAATGACTTAGTAAAGTGTTCTCAAGAGCTTAGTAAAAGGCATATGTGTTGTTGAGTGTATTTGCAGGTCAAAGGCAAATATATTGTGGAAATTCAGTGTTTATGATTTATGCATCTTAAGGGCCTAAGAGCCATGTCATTTAAGGGCCTAAGTGCCATGCAATCTAAATTATGCACTATATTGTGATGTGGTGCTATATGAGTGAAGTTTGTGTATAAGAAAGTGCTTGATGGATTTTTAGTGTTCTTGGTTGTTTGTTGGTGAAAACAATATGTTTTGGTTTAGTAATGTTCTAGGAGAACCTATGTCGAAATTTAGGTAAGAAGCAAGAAGTTCTAAGTGTTTACATGAGGTTTGGTGAATTAGAGGTGTTAGGAAATGACTAGGTGTTTTAAAAGATAAGATATAATGTCTTAAGTGTTCTAGAGTGTAACAAGGACTTAGGCATGAGCTTGAGGTTTTAGTATGTACCAAAGTCATTTTGGACTTAGGTAAAGACTTAGGCAAACTTTGGTAAAATAAGGAGAAAGTGTAAACTTGGAAAAGAATTTCAAGAATGACATAAGGAGTTAGTTGTGAGAAATAATGCTTAAGAGATGATGTTAAGATGAGTAGAAAGCATTTTGGGATAGTAGATATCATAGGTGAGAAACACCATTTAAAACCTAGTATAAAATGTTGTAAGTGTTAAGGAATTTTACAAGGAAATAAGTAAAGGCTTAAGGAATTTGAAAATGAGTTTCATGGATGTTGTATGTGGATATAAGGGTACCAAATGTTGTTAGGAAACATTAAGAGGCTTTAGGAGAAGTTTGGTGAAGATTTGACAAAGTTTGGGTAAGTTTAGAGGACGTCCGACCCAGGGGTCCGACCCAAGTTTGGGTCGGACAGCCTCTGTTAGGCGGCAGGAAATTGTTCTGGAATGGTCCGACCCAGAAGGGTGGGTCGGACATGGGTCGGACGGTCATGTTTCAAAGGAGGGAAAATGTTCTGGAATGGTTCGACCCAGTCGAGTGAGTCGGACGTGGGTCGGACGGGCATGTTTGTAAGGCGGTAAAATGTTCTGTAATGGTCCGACCCAGAAGGGTGGGTCGGACATGGGTCGGACATGTATGTTCTGAGGTTGATGAAGTTCTCTGGAATGGTCCGACCCAGAAGGTTGGGTCGGACATGGGTCGGACAAGGTAAGGTTCTCCAGACCCGAAAACACTGGAAGGGTCCGACCCAGTTGTGGGTCGGACGGTGGGTCGGACATACCAAAACTTAAAAAAAAACAGAAAAGAATGTGACTTATGTAGTTAACCCTAGGGTGTATAATGAAGGTAACCTAGGGTAAGTTAGACATTTAAACATGTCAAATAATCATGTAAACACTTAGTAAATTTGAAGGTTAAGTAAGTTAATTAACCGACATTCTTGAATCATGTATAGGAGTGACCTACGGTGGAAACAAATCAAGGCAAGGACCAAGGTATGGTTTTCTTGCAGTCTGTTGTCTACCGGTTTACACCGGCTTGTGTGATGTATGTTTTTCTGTGTGTTTATGACGTTATAAGATCTAAACATGTAATGAGTTTACAGTTGTTCATATAATTGTGATGTTATGATTGTGACTCATTTCCCTTGTGTGTGTCTAACATGACTTACCACTTATTGTGTATTGGTGTTAAGTTCCACCATGAACTTCTAACAAGTGTTAACTGGGAAGTGAGGAATCCGGTTGCCCGGTCATGCATGTAAGTTAAGAGTAGATATCTGAATCAGATTCGACTCTTATGTTGTTAAGATTGTTCTCCTTAATTTGGCGTTCGATCTCCCGCTAGCTTCCTCCAAAGCTTACCTATTCTGACTTATGATCGGTTTAGTGGGAACATGTGTTTGTGTGGTGTGTTCGGGTCACTAAATCCGGACCATCTATGACTTAAGTTACTCGTTCGACTAACAGAACGGTAATGAGTGTGTGTAACGAGCTTAACATGAGGGTGAATCATTCTCTAGGCTCTTGTGTTATTTGACCCTTGTGGTGTGTTATTGTGGAACGAAGATCCACTGTGTATGTGATGTTGTGCTGTGCACTATTGATGCTATGCCTCATGTTATGTTATGTTTGTATATAAATGAATGCCATGTTATCATGACAATTAGTTGTGCGTATCCCGGTAGCCGATGGGCTGCGCGTTAACCATACCAGCCAAGGGTTGCTGACCCCCTCGGGGGATCCATATTTCTCTTACTGCAGGATGAGGATCGAAGAAGCGGAGTGGCTCTAGATCCTAGGATGTGGTTTACTTTTGAGTACTTTTGGATGTTGGCCCGGGATGCGCCTGTGCTCCCGTGGCGTGACATATATTTGGTTGTGACAGTTACAGTGATGTTTAACAGTGAAGGATGGATGTAATACACGGTATTGTATATGATGTATTTATGGTTTGTTTTATTTATGCTCGGGAGTCTGATCATCAGACCGGTACACTTGTATTTATTCTGCCTTGTCAACCACGTGGGTGGTTGACGGCGTTGTAGCACCGGAGCGTTAGTTACTGTTTAGTTATATTATTTCCGCTGCGATTTCATTTAGTGTTATGTGCGTAGTAGGGGTGTTACAAGTAGTGGTATAGGCCTTGACATTTTGGTAGGAACAAAGCCTGTCCCAGTATTTTGGCCACCATTTAACCTGGAAATCTTGGATTAAACAATATGGATATGGGTTTGGAAGATAATGGTGGGTGCTAAAGTCTAGCAAAATATCAAGGAATGCAAAAAATAGCAAAAAATTGTAACTCTTTTGTATATTGTTGACCCGAGGAATGTTGAAGCCAATAGGCATATTTTGGGTGAACTTCTTTGGGAAAGGTGTCTTAACATCCCCCAAAGTATCTCCACCAATGGTTAAACCATGTTGGGAATTCGTTGTCGCAATGCTCATGGAAATTGATGAACCATGAGTGTTGCGCTGGTCTAAGGAGGAGAAATTTGTCCCAGGCATTCTGGTAATCAGCATATGTGAAGGTCTGGGGTATATGTTTATTGAAAAAGAACAGGGTTGATGAATTGGTCCTCATTCCTTTGCAAAATGACTTTGTTGATAAAACACTTGGAGTAGTCTGTTTGGGTTGAATATGGATTGGAGCTATGGGTAAGGTCAATGGATTTTGGGTCGATGAGTACACGCTCACAGAATTTGATGGTTTTGGTAATATTGTCTGTGTGCCAGTAGATTCCGGGGGGGGGAAGATTCGCTTGGCGACACTGTCAGCGATTGCCTATTGTGGTTGTTCTGTGTATCTTGTGAGGGCAATGTATTCTTGTATAGGTTTGATATGGTTTGTGTTTGAAGTAGCTTGGTTGGAGGAGTTGGATATGGTTGGTGTTTTGGTGGGAGTTTATGCAGCCTTTAGGAATGAGGTAGGCGGAAAATCTCGAGAAAGAGGAGTGTATGGATTTGATATGGTAATATTTTGAGAATTGACAACTTGAATATTCTTGTATGAAGGAGATTGTGGAGTCATCTGGTAATCTTATGATGTTTTTGATTTCTCTCTTTTGACTTATTTCCCGTTGCTCTTATCACTCATTTTTCTGAGAAGAATTGATTAATCTTGATAATCTTGTTATTTCTTCTTTGCAAAAATTCACGAGAAAGAAAATCTGATAAGGAGTTTTCCTCCCCTTTGATGAATTTCGACGGTAAAATTAAAAACAAAAAGAGTTGCTTGCCATCGAGCAAAAATTTGTTTTGAAACTAGATTTTTCACATCCTTTTGTAAAACATCTTTTGCAGATTTGCAATCAATACAAAGTAAAAAAGTCTTATTGTAAAAATCATCTCGAAATTTCGAAATGCATAAAAGAATAGAAAGAATTTCCTTTTTGATAGTAGAATAATTGAGTTGTGGTCCGATCCATATACCAGAATGGAATCAAACTAACTGCTCTTTAGTGAGACCTTGAGGTCTTTGTTTGAGAATCCCGCAGTAGCCAATGTTGATGCGTCAGTCTCGACGACTAAGAAGACTTGTGGATGCGGGATGGTGAGACATGGTAATGAGTAGGTATGTTGCTTGAGGGACTGCACAACTTTGGTGTGCTCTGAAGTCCATAGTGAAGGATTTTTCTGTAATCTTGAATAAAGCAGTTTCCAATGTTGACGAAGTTTAGGAAAGAAATCAGAAAGATAATTGAGGCGTCTCAAAAATCTTTGTAACTGATTCTTGTCTTTAATTTCGTCAGAAAATTTAGAAACAAATTCTAAATTTTGTTGGATGGGAGTAATGGTACTTTGATAGATGTTGTGTCCAAGAAAACGTATGTTAACTTAAAACAACTTCATCTTAGGCTTAGAGACGACTAAACCATTAGATTTGATGACTGTATGGAATGTCTTTAGATGCTTGAAATGTTGTTCGATGGAATATGAGAATACTAAGACATCATCAATATAGACGATGACGAATGTTGAATATGGAGTAAGAAATGTCATTCATGACATTCTGGAATTCAGATGGAGCATTGAGGACAAACGGCATTACGTTCCATTCGTAATGACCAAAGGGGACGACAAACGCAGTTTTGTAGCGATCAAACTCAGGAATCTGAATTTGCCAAAATCCAGATTTCATATCAAATTTGGAGAAAATCTTGGCCTTGTACAGGCGTCCTAGATAAGCCACAGACTTATCATATTTTATGCGCTAACTTTAGGATTATATTTATCTAAATAAGGTTATATATATGTTATTTATGCTATATTATGTATTTAGGTGTTTTTTATTTGTTTAGTCTTATATTTTATATGTTTTCTATGCAAGGAACGAATCTCTAGGCAGAAAGACCATTGATGCCGGACTCAATGCCGGATGAATCCTGCACGGCACAAGCATAGAGCAGAAAAATGGCTTTGCTGGACACGATGCCGGGTACATTCCATCCGGCATAAGTAAAGAGTCGCCACGGTTGACCAAACGATGATAGTTATTGACCGTTGGTGATTTGGCTGGTGCCGAGTATGATGCCGGGTATCTCCTACCCGACATATGCATCGTTTCATGCGGATTTGGTGGTTTCGACTGTTGAGCAGTTGACACGTTTTCCACATGTGTCGGCTACTCCTGATCCGGCACGACGCCCGGCAACAGACACAATTGAGGTTTATAAATAGGCCGACAGTCTGCATCAATTTACACACTTCAACATCATATTATGCTCCATTCACGCACCAAATTCCGCCCACATTCCATTGTTTGTGTCCAAGGCGTTTCTACAGATCCATCCACGAAGAAGAAGAGAGGATCTTTGTCAGGGTTAAGGCTATGACCAATCTCCTTCTCCCTTATGTATTTCTTCTTTATTTGAGTGGATGGTGAAGTAGGAATCCTTGCTAGTATTGGTTAGGGATGAATTCCTTCTATGTAATTAATATGGTTATCTCAATACAATTTCAAGCGTTCATTAAGATTTTGGATCTTATTGCAAGTGAATTAGTTGATCACTCATTCTCTTTGTGCAAATTCTATTCAAGGAGAAAAAGTCCGAGAGTAGGATAGGTTAGACAAATCTTAGTGGTCTTTAACGTTGTCTTCTGCGCCTCAGCGGGAGCAAGACTTAAGATTTCGAATTAATCCATTTTCCCCCATTATCTCGTTCATTTCGTGGCATGATTTGCTCGATTCGATAAAGGGTGATGAGTTTTACTCTAAAGCAAGAGAGTGGCATTTACAATTGAACGTGTCGGGTGCACTGCCGGGTCTCCTATTTTTGGCACATTCAAAGTATTTGAATATGCCGTGCATCTGGTGTCCGGCAGGATGTCCGGCGTATTCATGTTGGTTTGTTAAGTTCGAGTCTTGAAGTTGCATTATGTGATCATATTGGTACTTAGGTTGATGTAATCCCTAACCTCGTATTTAGTTAGGATTTTAGTTAATTATTTGTCATTTACATTCCCCCTTTCTTATAGAATAGGTAATTACCGGGATTAGGACTAGTTTTCTATAAGTCCCTTGGGTTCGATACTCTCGGTTGTAATATATTTACACTATACTATACCCGACTGGGTTTTATTTGCTACCCGTAGTAGAGTTGTAGGATTAGTTTATTATTTTATTCTTTTTGTATATAGTTTTTTTCCCTACAAATTTTCCTGTTAGCACCTAACAGATCTCTTTTGTTAGGGATTAGATATCTAATCCATTGTAAGACTATGTTTAATGGCTTGAAATTAATCACGAGACGTGGGACTCCACGCTCTTTTTCTACGACATTCATTACATAGAATGCACTGCAGCTCCATGATGATTTAGATGGTCGAATCAAACCTTTGTTCAGAAGGGTTTGAATCTCCTTTTTGCAAATCTCTAAATGCTCGCTATTCATTTGAATGGGTCGAGCCTTTGTTGGGATATTGTGTTCATCAAAATATTTTTCGTAAGGAAGATGAACGATATGGCGCTTTCTACTCCAAAAGGCATTGGGTAGACCTGCGCAGACATCTTGGAAGGAGTTCTCCATTTGGGAAGTATCCTTTTGAGTTTCCGGATCTTGTAGTCTCTCAGCCGTCCGGACATTAGAGAGTTGATTTTAAGAAAACCGTAGTTGAGTTCCTTTTTTGGTGATCGTATTGATTTGTTGATAACGGGTATTGGATTGAAGAATATTAAGTTCTTTCTGGATTATTGGCTCGGTAAAGAGGAAAGAATACTTTTCTCTATTGATCTTGACATGTAATCTCTTATGATCTACGAAGAAGGGATATGATTGGGTAATAGATGGAGAGCCAAGGATAATGTCTTGCCATCAGTTTGAGTTCCTCATTATCGAAATTTGTTCGAGTTTCACTCGTCTGGACCTACCTACATGTTTATTTCTGATGGTTGCTTACCAAGGTCGCTTCCGTGTGCGCCATATTTTAGTTGATTATATGGTTACTTGTTACCGTGGTATGTATGAAGTATTTTTGTTTTTATTTTCAGCTTTCGGTATCCGTTAGTGTACTAGCTCTGCATTCTCATATGCATACTGGTGTCATTATGTTTAGCCCTTTTTGGGTTCTTACAAGCTAATGCCCTTAGAACTTGAGCCTTTGGTTACTGTTACATCATACAACATTGCTGCTTCATTTTTAGTGCGTAGAATAGTTCTCCTTGTGTCCTTCTCTCAAGTATATTTATAAAGTTAATAATATCCTCTTGGAGTGGCAAGAATTGTGTTGTTGTAAGTAAACCTTTTCGTCTTGTAGGATTCCACATATTTATTCACCCATTTAACGGGGTTCATTGTCCTTGTCATCCAGTTGGCTTCCTCGTCTTCAGAAATTCCTAACACTACCGTGTTCTAACTACTCCTCTGTAAGTTACCACCTTCGGTCATATTCTCATAAAGATATTCTTGATTTATCCAACCCTGTTGGTCTGACTGAGATCTTTCTCATCGATTTACCGTTGCCTTGTCGGGATTTCATCACTGACCTCGACATGGAGTTGACTACCTCTTGGGTGCTTACACTACTTGTTTACATGAATGGGGTACCCTACTGATACATTACCACTTACCTAACTAACTTATAAATGAGTTTCATCAGGCCCACAAGCTCCTAGGAGTGTGGTCGTCCCATGTCTCGTTGTGTGCACTCATAGTGTGCGTACCCGGTAGTTATTACACTCTTAGTCCCGGCAATTTCCTTGGTATATTACAATGTCAACTCTAACCGATGGTTTATGAATGTCTTTGGAGGGTTCTTTCGTTCTATGGGTCCTTTGCCCAATAGGCATGACTATTACCTTCTTTCCAGTGGTCGTTTGCGACTTAGCACCCTAATAGTGTGGTTATAATATGTTGTGGCATGAGGGTGGACTCGTCCCCTACCCGTTGGTGTCATTATTGATGATTCCCACGTAAATATTTAAAAGATTTGTTTCCGCTTGTTTCCATGAGTTTGAGGTTAGTTCACGGCTTAGTAAGCCCTTCATTGGAGTTGCTCGTGTCTTGAGTTTCACATGCTCATTATCTGGTTCTCATGAATGAGGATTAGTGTTTGTTCACTGTCTTGAGCTCTTGCTCATCTCTAGGGTCATTTGTTCCACTTTCGGTATGTGTTTATAACTTCCAACTCTACATCTACCCGATCAATTGGGTTACATTTTCTGGTGCAGCCCTTGACCCTATGGTAAAGGTTCATGTTTTCCCGGTTATGGGGTCTTCCTTTGAAGTTGAATGTTAATCAATGCTCATAGTTTGTCATATCTTGTTGTAAGTGTTGCTATTTCAATGGAATATATTGGGAGATTGTCGGAGGTGATACCTTCACTCTCCTAGATTCGTGTCCTGTTAGTGGTATATCGGATATCTTTATTTAGGCTTATGCCTTTTTGAGTCTATACTTGGCGTCCTTTATTACAATGTATACTTCCATCTCGACATTTTGTTCATTCTATTGGCCATGGTACTTTTTCTAAAGGTAGCATTTGGGCGTTAATGGATCAAGCAAGTAACCCCAGTCAGCTTTTACGGTTATGGTCTGTTTAATTAATACCCGTTTGTGGTATAACATCCTCGATCTTTCTTGTTGTGGTCGTCATGTTCCCAACATTACAGTAGGTTATCTTTTTGCTGGAGCTTAATGGCATCGGTGGTCTTCTACCTCTATCCTATGGAGGATTAACATGCTTTACTTCTTTCCAAGTATTGATTGTATCATTGGTGTGCCTGTCGCGGGCATGGCATCGGCCCTGACCATTACCCGATCCTATCTTATCTACAATTTCTAATAGTTTGGGAACGAGTTGCTATATTGTGTACTCATGTATGATCCCTCACCTGTGTAATTGAGTGTATTCTAGCTTGTGTTAAGCTTGACCAATTCGGCTCATTGCTCCCCAACAATTGTTAATGACTGTGGTGCATTTAGGAAGAGTTATGAAGTTTATATAAGGTCGTGTTAGTACTAAGGACTTAACACTCGTCACCGGTAGTGATTGTCATTCGATGCCGGTGCGGTTATGGTGTTTGGCTTACAAGCCATAGTTGAAGATCCACTGACGTTTAACTGGTGTAGTTTTCTATGGTTGGACTCATTAGGTCCTTCCAAGGGTTTACAAGCCTTCAGCCTCAGGGGTTTAGTGACCCCATCCTTTGACAAATTGTTGTTGTCACCTCCTTTCATTATGGTTTTGTATAGAGTTTAGTATTCACCGGTAGCCATGGTATTGTACCCCTTAGTCTATACGGTCTTTAGGATTAGTTATGGTTGCAGCACTTGTGGTAGCAAGTGCACAATGTAGGTGGATTTGCTAGTTTGGAGGTTTCGTAGTACTCGTTGTAATGAGTATACTTGCAGTTCGAATTGTTGATACGATGATTATTATAGCACTTGTTATGGCAAGTGCGCCTTGTAGGCGGAATTATCCCAACAATATCTCAGCCGTGGCATTTCCTTTCAGTTCCCTTGTGTTGGGTAGTCTTGTCGACCATTCCCACTCTCGCTTGATTTGGGCAGTTATCTATGCTTTTCAATTGTGCATATACCTTGTTAGTACGTTGTTCCGTGGTGGAGACTCTTATTTAACTTCCCTCGCTTTATTATTGATATTGATCTTCACGCATTTATCGCAGGTTTATAGCCTTGACCGTTCCTTATTTATTGCATTTCAAGTGCACTGGTTAGTGATTCTCACCTCGTTCAATCGGACCGGTTGAAATTGACTGCTCTAACAAGTCAACCCGTGGTCTTGTGAGTTATTCTTCTTCAAACGAGGTTCTTGATTACTTGTTACCGAACGTTGGCGGCATCCTCTAGGTAGCATACTACTATAAGGACCTTCTAGTTCTAATTAGTTTACTGCATATTCAAGTTCCTTTCCAGCTTGGCGTCATGCCACATCTCTATAGCCAAGTCGGGTTCCTAAGTAGCAAATTCTTTTATTCTCTTGGCGCTATCTGATCATTTGCCCATCTAAGCAGTAATAGTAGGTACGGGTAGTGGTGGGCGGGGTACTACTGCTATTTCGGAATACAGTCTTCAAAGTGTAAAGACGGTCGCCACTCTCTCGATAAAGCTCAAGGTTGCAGGACCTCCAACGCCTCTGGTATGCCTCGTCCTTGTTTCCACTATTCCTTCTCCAACCCTTTTCCGACTTATGTCAGGAGGGTGGGTTAATTCACATTCTGGTAGTATACCGGTTACAACTAATTCGGCATTCAGGTGCCCTTAAAGATAATTTTGTGTGTCGGTTATTACACGACAGCTTCCATATCTTAAGGTCCAATGTTGAACAGTTTTAACGTCATTTAGACGATCAACAATTACTTAACCTCACGCTAATCAAGTGCGCCTTTCTCTACTATCACTCAACCCTTAACTCAAGGTTTAGAAATCCTAAACTCAGTAGTATACAGTCATCAGAGCGTTACTACGTTCTATACCACTTTTTGTAACACCCCAACCACTAAATCACAATTAACAATAATTAATAACGCCCAACTCAACTGAATTTGCAGCGGAAAAAAATAATTTCAACTCCATGGTGTTACCGCCATTAGTCACCCACATGACTAACTAGGCCTTTTCAACTCCTCTGTAATGGTATGACAAACTGAATACATACCGGGTAACCCTAATATTAAATACATGTCCAAAATGATAACATACCGAGTTCTAAGTTCCTGGAACGTACATGAATTTGAACTAGAAGTTCCACATACAAAATAGGGTATCTTCTATCTATGGTATTATCAAGCAATAATATACCCTGTAACCTACATCTACCCCGCCTACTCTCGGTCAGGTCTCCTCAGTATTCGGTACCTGAAAATGGGGCCCAAAGGCTCAACAACAACGCTGGTATGAAAACGTGCAGCCCGCAAGCTACCGGGCCACACACGACTAATTTGTCAAGAGCATGCACTTCATTTTGCATTAATGTAAGTAAAACTGTAAACACACAACATGGAAACATACAATTCATTCAACCCACCAAAGTAGCAATTCACCGAACAGAAATGTGATGTTAATAAGTCGGTCAATGCTCATTATAATATTGACCCCAAGAATTATTAAGTCTCGCATAGGCTTTGTTCACTTATTGAAGACAACCCACACAGTGGGGTTGTCAACTTCTAAATTGAAGTGGTTATAGAATGCATGTGAAGTCGAATTGGATGGGTATATAAACCCTGTTAATTACCGTCTTGAAGACACTTATTAAGTCGAGTATGAATAAGCCCTTTAGACGAGATTGGGACTCTCGCGGTTGTAAGTGGGTAGTTAGCCCCGCAGAAGGATATATTTCCTTCTGGCCACAATAATATTGGGTAGTTAGCCGCCCAGGGAATATTAGTCATCCACATGGCCAAATTACATATGGGTAGTTAGCCCCATAGGAGAATGTAGTCTTCTCCTGGCCTTCATCACGACGTATATGTTTTTGGAGTCGACCTGATGCAGGTACGGCCTCTAGAACTTGCATGCATGGCCAGAGACATCTAGGCTCCTCGCTTCCCGTATCTCAACATATTAGAAGTCTCATATGGACTCTCACCTAACTCTATGGTGCTTGGTCAAATATCACATAACGGATATTGACTTTGTTTTATAAGGGAAGTTAGTAAGAACTTGAGTGCAAGTTCTTGATACGCAAATTTGTCGTTCGCGATCCCCTTGTTATCGCGTGTATCGTATATGTCATTTACTTATTTCGAAGGTACGGTTAGTGACTCAGAAGTTAATCGCAAATATAATACGAACACACAAATTCATCATGTTACACGCAATTATCTTGGTCATTATTCACAGAGCAATTAGCACACAATGATTAGTTAACTTAAGTCAATCACAATTGGTATACAATCCCACACACATAGTCATTTTACATGCATTAATCTTGGTCATTATTTCACATAACATGTAGCACACAAGCCGGTATAATCCAATAGCAAACAGTCTGCAAGAATCTATACCTGTCACCAAGGATTTACTCTAACGTGTCATCTCACGCTCCTCAGGTAATTCCCGAACAACTGGTTACATTACAAACGTTTCTATTAACATTTAAGCAATACAGAATCTAAACGACTATCACACCCGTAATTAACCTTGTTGTCCTGTTAATCTTAACTTTACTCTTGTGATCTTTAGTTCTCACATTCACATTTGATCTAACACTCATTTACATTTCTAATTTTTTTTATTACTCATTTACACTTCTAATGGCCTTTACATGTCACCAAACAAGTCCTAAACATCATCTAATACCATTACCATTCAATTCCTCATCATTAGATTTCATTTATACACTTACGGTAACATTTTTGGTGTGGTCTGAGGCCCTTAAGTCCCCGACCAGCTGCTAGGTGATATATCGGAGGCTTTTAATGGGGTGGTCCAGGACCTTACCATGGTTCTAAGTCCTAAACCAGTCACAAGGTGCTACTCTCGGCTTATTTTAATGTGTGGTCTAGGACCTTGTCCAAGGACTAGGTCCCGGACCCTACTAAAAAAAGCTACTAAATTTGACAGTTTAGATTTCTATTCCAACCCCATTTCTTACCCATTTCTTTTCTAAACATCGCATGTTTCCAAACATGTTCTCAGTCCAAAATCATGCCAAAACATCCTTAATCCATTGTCCAAACCCCCTACCATTCAATTCTTGATCAATTCTATAATTTTCACTCTCAAATATCTGCACAATATGTACACTAGTGCACTAACAACATTCCCACGACAGTTTATACCTCATTCACAACCAATTTGACCACACCAATTCCTTCCAGTCATTTTCAATTCCATTACTCAAGTTCATCCCTTATTTTCAAAGCTAGGCATAAAGTTCACCTCTAGGAATTCTAAGACATTCTTATACCACATTGCTACAGATTTTGCTCAATTCTATCCAATTCTTCAACTAACATTTCAAGATGATTAAGTAAACCAATTCATCCCTATCAACTCCTAGTTAACCATAGGTTCCTTAAACTCATAAAGGCACCTAAACCACTTGATTCCTACGGAAATTTCGTCATAACTTGTTTACTATTATGGCATGCCCCAAATACTCAAATTTTCATTTCCTAATCAATTCCACTAACCAAATCCATAGTGATTCTACCAGCACATATTCATCCAAATTTCACACCAATTACAACATGATGCAACAATCATAAATTCATGGCTCTTAGGCCCTTAAATGACATAACTTAGACAATCAAACTAACATCATTTCAATGCTATTGTTTGCATTTTCCTCACTCCATTTCAGTCCCAATTATACCCACCTAGATATAATTTTCGTAGGACATTAATACAAGCCCTAAGGTAGAATATTTACCTTAGTTCTCCATTTCCTTTCTTTCTCAATTCTCTTCCTCCTTTATTCTTCTTATTTTCTTCCCCTTGTTCTTGTCTAAAAATTAGCCAAGCTTTAACCCTGACAAGGAACACTAACAATTACTAGGTAGTCACTTTAAACTTTGAAACAACCTAGAATGGAGGAAGAATGTTTAATGCAGTTAAAAGGGGATTTACCTTCCAACTTATAGAGGAAGTTTTTGGAACCAACAAGGCAAAGCTCCAGCACTCCTTGAAGATAAAATGGAGCTAGAACAAGAGGAGGAACAATGGGGTTCAAAAATTTTGAATTTTCGGTCTCCATAGACAACTAAAGAATGGAGGTATATTTGAGCTTCTTTCTTACCTTAACAAACAAGGGAGTACTCTAGCTCACAACGGGCGTCTTCTCCTTCAAGAGGAGCTCCAGCCATGTAGATAAACTTCATGGTTTGGGGATTTTGAGACATTGTAGAGAATCTCCAAGATGAGGGGAGTAAGAATATGTAAATTTTTTTGTTTGTTTTGGCTTTGATTTAACCTTAAACAAGGGGAGAGAAGTTGAGCAGGTTGAGAGGACTCCACAAATTGCCATTTAAGGAGGGAGTAGAATAGAGTGTTTTAGAAGAAGGAGAAAACGGAAGGGAGGGGGGAATAGATAATGGGGAGAGAGAATAGAAAAGCATATTTGAACTTTGTTACTTTATGCTTTATTTCTTTGTATTATTCTAACTAAAGAAGTCATTTAATTAAGAGATGAGAGTGATGAGTCGTCATTCATAAAGAAGATTGGCCCCCTTATTAATATTCCATGATGGAGTTTTCGTCTTTTCGCAAGAAACGCTCGTTAAATTCCCGGTTTGGCACTATTCACTAACCAGGCCTGTTTTATGGATTTTTCTCATTTATTTAATTTTGATTGTTCTTATACCTTCATTAAGGTTTAATTATAGTTATAAGATCAAATATAATTTTTACAAGTCCATTTAACCACTTAAAAGTCACGTTTCCGGGTTTTCTTGAAAAAAACTTACTTTAGGACTTCATTTACGTCTTTATCCACTATATGGATCCGTTTTCTTCCGGAATTGTTCCCACATGTTCTTTGTGTAATACTAAGCCCTAGGAATCCATCTAGGACCCTAGTCGAGGTCATATGCCTCCTACAGTTGCTTAACGCATATTTTTATGTTTGTGCTTTTTACGTGTTTTCTCTTTCTTTTGGTTTTACTTTTTTCACCAATATTATTAAGGATTATTAGGCCTATAAATATCATATTAAAAATAATTAACCACCATATTTAAGTCAAGGGTATTTCATTATTACTAGAACACACCACCAAATTTCATCACATGATTTGTGATCTTAGTTTATATGTTACATTAACTTTAGGAGTTGGTTTCTCCTCATATTTTTCTATCTTAATCCTCCAATTTATGCGGATTTTAATACTTATTTAGGTCATACATTTCGTTTATATGTATGGGTCTAGGAATTAGAGAATTCCTTAATGACTTGAAGTTCTAAGTCATCGATCGTTGTTGATTAAATTCTTCCACATAATTAATTCATTGTTAATTAGTGTAATTAAGGTTTGGGGTATTTCAGCACTCGTATAGCTAAGCGAGGCCACTCAGTCATTGGGTGCGGCCCTTCTCAGAACAAGCTCAACTCACTTCAGTCTGAGTTGGACATGCCGCTTCTTCACATCTTGCTCCTCTACCTCCGATAACCACCATCCCCTAATGAATGTTGATGTTGTCTGTTTTCTTTCTGTCTCACTCTAGCATACATCTTTCCTTCCCCTCAAGACCGTGCTAATGATGTAATATAGCCACATACGAACCTTCTCCAAGTAAATAACCCATCACTAGTGCAATTTTTGTCCAACCTTGAAAATGTGCCCGTGCATCTCACCGTGTAATTCACATATCACTTAATGAAATGTAATGCAATTCAAATTCTATCTTTCTTCTTTCAGCCATTTATGATGCTCAAACATATTCTATAAAATAAAATGACATTTTTCATTGATCATTAGGACATTTTAAAGGTCTTTATTGATGGTTGATCTTTCTATTATCAATAAAGCTCACTAACCAGTTGAAATTGGAACTCTTTTGGCAACTAACTACTCAATGGATTTTTTATTCACATTTCGATGAGTTTTTAAAAGTTATTTTCTTGTTTTTAAAAAACCAGGTTGTAGCTTAATGTGCATCAAAGCAAGCAGTAGAAGGCTTCAGTAGGGCTGGCAAAGGAGTTGAGTGGTGATGTTGCCATTGTTTCTTTCTGCCCTGGAATAATACATACAGAGATGCTTAAGTCATGTTTTGGCAGCTCAGCTAGTTCGTATCAGTCCCCTTATGAATGTTATGTATTTTGATTAATCTCTAGGTATTTCAACTTTTCAAAGGCCTGCCTTGGTCCATTTTTAACATGTACATCATTGTGTATAGATTCAATGTACCTTCTTATAAAGGAATGATCTTATTGTGATATTTCTTTGCTTCCCCATCTTTGTGGTGAAAATAAGATTAACCCTTAAAAAGTCGGGGTGAATTTTTTTTTTTTTGAAACTTAGGCTTCC
Source organism: Limonium bicolor (assembly GCA_023374045.1). Taxonomy (NCBI): domain Eukaryota; kingdom Viridiplantae; phylum Streptophyta; class Magnoliopsida; order Caryophyllales; family Plumbaginaceae; genus Limonium; species Limonium bicolor. The sequence continues at coordinate 10,950,656 of CM041781.1, read as the reverse complement.
TCAGCATTTACTGTTAGTCATACAGGATGATATAAGAATTCGTACTGATTTTTAGTCTATACTAGGCAATCTAAAATGCTTTTTTTATATAATGAGAATTCAGAGATGGTTCTCACGTAATCAACAACCATGATGAATTTCACCATTGGAAATGAATTGCAATCACATATTCATATATACTTATCAGTGGGATGATGTTCTTGACTAAGGTCGTGGCTCGTTGGTTGAGCTAAATCTCAGAATATTTGAAAAGGTCATTTTCTAAGTCCAGACGGTTTTTTCTTTAATCCCTAAGTGAATTTCCGATCGATCAATGTCCAATCCTTCAAACTCTACCAAATTACCTGGTTACCAAAAGAATCTGGTTCGTAGAGAGGAGAGAAGTTTGAGACAGCAATGGAACACAGAAATTCCGTAAGTTCTGATCGCGTGTCCTATTCATTTGGGGGTGAACCCCTATTTATAGTGCTTTTTTGGGTTAACTGGCCTATCAAGTCCTGCCAGCGTGGCACATAAATATCTTGTCAGGCCTACAAAATATCTCGTAAGTATCTTATCCTAATCTTCCTACTTTTCCCTTCTGATCCGTCCGCACGTAAGCGTTTGGTTGCTATTTGTGTCTATTCTGTGCTTCTGGCGACCGGAAGTAGATGACCGGTCATTATCTATACCATGCTTGGTGCTTGTTGTGACCGGTCACAGGCGACCGGTCATTACTTATACTACATTTGGTATTTCTAGTGACCGGTCACAGGCGATCGGTCGTTACTTATACTACATTTGGTATTTCTAGTGACCGGTCGTTACTTATGTTTCGCTCTTTAGCATTTCTGGCTACCGGTCTCTAGCGACCGGTTGCTCTCTCGTACTTGCTTTCAGTCATATTTGCCTAGTCGCTGTGAGTTCTTCTTTCTTTCCTTGTTTTGTGGTTCCTGCTTCTTTTTGGACCCCTGTTCACATTTTCCCTTCTTCATCAGTCCACAAGTTCTACTTTTGATATCTTGATGAAGAAAGTGGAACTTGGTGTCTGCTGAGATTGACGAGGTTTGTGGAGGAAAATTTTTGTTCTGGTCTTCTTTGTGCTGAGGATCACGCCCGCCTTGCTTTCTTATCCTTTCTCTCTTTCAGTCCCACAAGTTCTACTTCTTTTTGCTAGCCGAGAGAAAAAAGAGGAGAACTTCTTATGGGTCGTGCCATGCTCATGTTTGTGTCTACGCGTGGTGGACGCTTTGTAGAATTCCCATCGTTTCACGCGTGCACCCGTTGCTGCAGAATGTGCAGAGTTCTTGCACTTTTTCCTGCTAAAGTGCTCTTTTGTTTGTTACATATATTTTAAATATTTTTGAAGTTGATTTTCAGCTTTTAAAGGGTTTTGGAAGGATAGCATCTTCTCTCTCCTTGCACCTTTTTGATTCGTGAATCTTCGTGCTTCTTCTTCCTTGCTTTCTCCTACTCTTTCATTCTCTTCATCTACTCTGTTTCCTAAGTCTCCTCTACTCGGTCCGACTTTCTAATGGCCTCCTCGAGCTCGAAAATGGCCCGCTCTTCTGCATTCGATCCTATTCAAGGTTCAAAATGGTGGTGGTAAGTTTCGTCCGACCTTCTTAAAACCTAAATCCCCTTTCTCTAAAAATTGGCAACCGTTGCCCAGTATCTTAGACGTTAAAACCCTTAATTCTCTTCTTGCTAAAGTTGAGGTTCCAGTTGGGACCCAAATTTATCTTTCTTCCTCCTATTTACACCCCTTTGACGATTTTGGTCGTGGCTACGTCGTATATGCCGACTTCTTTCTTCGAGGAATGACGATTCCACCTCACCCATTCGTTCTTGGGTTTCTGATTCGCAGATGTTGTACACTTGCTCAACTCCACCCGAAGGCCGTGTTCCAACTCCACGCCTTCATTGCTCTTTGTGCCGAGGCCAAGGTTGTGCCTTCTGCCACCGAGTTCGTCCAATTTTTCACTAGTAAGGTTGACACTGCTAGCTTGACTATTACCAGTCGTACTAGGTACTCCCTTTTTTAGTACAAGAAGCTTGCTCAGCGGTGTAACACCCGTTGGTTTGTTATTGTTCCTCCTACCGACCACTTCCTCGGGGCTACATACTTCTCGTCGATCATCAAGGGCTATCTCTACTCTCTTACATCGCTGATGGCTGAGTTACCAATCTCGCGGTTTCTTTCTGAAGGCGGAGGGCGAGAATCACGGGAGCGTAGAGGATTTCTTTACCAGTGTGCGCCTGGCCGTGCTGGCACACTCCGAGAGTAAGGGACTTTGTTCTTGCGTCTTGATTTTGTCGACACTGTTTTGGTTCTTTGTGTTGTTTCATGGCTCCTCTTTGCAGATTTTTCTCAACTTGGTCGAAGGTGGGTCCCTTCTACAGTTGGCAGCTTGTCTCCTTGAAGGTGGGGAACGAAAAGGTGGATTACTACGCCTCCTTGGGTGCCGCGGAGGAAGCGGCTCTGCGCGATGAGGAGGAGGTGCCTTCTAGAAAGAAGAGACCTGGAAAAGAGGTTGAAGGGTGTGTTGAAAAGACAAAAGAGAAAGAGTTTTTTTGAGGGAGGAGGGGTCTCCGAGGACACCGGAGACCTAGTCACCTGACATTACCGCCCAGCCAGGTACTTGGTATACTAGTCCGATTTCTGGTCGTCTGGTGTTTCTTCCTCTTGTGCCGGGGTCGGACCTCAATCTTAGTCCATGGAGAGAGAGCGAGTTTGCGTGTGCGGTCCCCACTTCTGTTTCTTTGCCGCTCTAGCTTATTCCATTTTGTTGTCTCTCTTTTTTTTGTCGTGGACTGGTTGCTTTCTTTTGGTGCTTTCACTTCCTTTTATTTTTGGAGTCTTGTCTTTTTACGCTGCTTGCTGTTTTGCAGCCCCCGGGATTGTGAGGCCTGAGGTTGAGGAGCAAAATGTCGGTCACCCTGCTCCTGGCGTGGCGGCTACTCAACCCTCCTTTACCCAGAACCGTCGGAAGGCTCTGGCTTCAAAGACAACGGGGAGGGTGAAGCATGCCGCTAAGAGGGTGAAAGCTTCTGACATCATAGATGTCGAGGGTTTGGGTGTTGCGGGCGTCATTACCGAGTAAGGACTCTCCGTGGAGGCTCTCCCTACCAGGCCAGAGGTGCCTCCGCATTGTGCGGGCGGACCTGAGGTGGCTCCTTCGCCGAGCCCTGTCAAGAAGGACGTGGCTGGTGAGGGTTCGAAGCATCGAGCGGTACCGGAGGATCCAGAGTTGGGTACAAAGATGAAAGAGGATACTAATGCCTCATCGTTGTCCTCGCCTCCTCCGACTGCTAGTGGTTCCTTTTGCAAGCCTTCGGAGAAGGACAGATGGTTCTACCACCGTGGCCATCCTCTTCCTCTATTGCCCATTTCGGAGTCCTATTCTTACTTCGATTTATGGAAGGAGGCAATCCGTAGGTCCGGCTTTCCTAATGGCCTTTTGCGCCTATAAAGACTATGACCGCCGCCAAGGAGAGGCTGAGGGGGAGAGGCTGAGGGTGGGAGAGGGCGGAGCGGAGCGGTGCTATCATGTGTCACTCTTTCCCTCTGGATCATTCACTTGATCTCATGTGGCAGGGGATCTTCGGGGGTAGGTGACTCACCTTGGGCTGATTTCACTTTTTTCTTCTGCTTTCCTTCTGTGTTACCTTACTTTGGTCTTTCCAGATGGTGGCTATTGCTTAAAGTGTGGATTTGCACACGAGGATTCTCCTCTCTAAGCTTCACCTCGAGGAGTATCGGGCCAGGAATGCTCGAGAGGAGCTGGAAATACAGCGGTCCTCTCATAGTACTTTTGTTGACATCGTTCAGATGGAGGTCTCCAAGAGAGTGCGTGAGCAGACCGAGACCCTGAAGAAGGAGTTGGACGATGCCCGCCGGCTTTGCACAAGGCGGAGCGATGAATATGAGGAGCAACTAAAGAAGTTGCGGGAGGAGAATTTCTCCCTTAAGGGTGGGGTTCAGCCTTTGGAGACAAGATTACCTCTTTAAAAAGGTATGGAGTGAGTTTGGTGATGCTCGGTTGCGTTTTTCTGATTGGAGCTATTGGTAAGGCAAGCCTAGGCTGCTCATGACCGGGAGATGAAAGGGCTTCTTGCCGAGAAGGCTGCTTTGGCGCAGGAGAAGTCGGATCTTGCTAAAGAAAAGGTCAGGTTGGTGCAAGAGCTTGACTCTGCTTTGAGGAGAAGGTGTCTCTTGAGAGGGAACGGGCGTCCTCTGAGGCGAGGATGGCGGTGATGGTTTAGAGCACCGCTCTTGCAACTGGGAAGGAGAAGTTGTCCCAAGAACTTCGTGCATTGTCCGATGAGCTCGCGGCCTCCGAGAAAATAGTGACTTTTGCATGAAGGGAGAGTGAAGGTGCTGGAAGAGGCATTTGCCAGACATCAACTTGAAAATTCCAAGTTAGCCGCGAAGGGTAACTTATGCTTCTTTGACTACGCTCTTGCTTGACGATTTCTTCCCTTCCGTCGCTAATTTGTTTTCTTCAGGTTCTAACCCGAGGCTTCCGTGGAGCTCTTAGAGAAGCTAAATCAGCGGATTGACAGCCTTGAGGAGGAGTTAATCGCTGCAATCGCTGCAAGCGTAGGGATCGGTATCGGGCCTTTGCGCAGACCCTTGAAGAGTAGGTTGCTAATCATGAGGCTTATTAGTGGAAGGTTCGAGAGGATCTGCGGAAGCAAAGCACTACGCTTGCTTATCTGAAGGAGTCCTTCACTTCTCAATGTGGGAGGATGGTCAAGTCGTGCCAGCAGATTGTTTCAAAACACTTTACAAGCAGCGGTGTGGTGCGGATAATAATCTTTACCAGGAGCTAGACTTCACGAAAGTTACGCGAAAGACTTCTTTTCATGAGGTGCTTAAGAGGTTTGGCGCCTTCCTTGGGAAACATGCTTTGTCCCTGGGCAAGCGTCTTTTCTTCCCCCGGGAGCGGTATGCCTCAAGGTGATGTGGGTCTTCAGTCACCTGCCGGGAAGTCAAAGTCTTCGGAGAGCGTTTCCAATCCTGGGGTGCGACTGGCTGCACACGAGTCTGGCGTTAAAGACTTATGTCCTACAAAGGAGACTTTAGACATGCTTTAGATTCTCTTGTATGGTGCTCTCCCCTTTTTATGGTTTTTTTTACTTGTGAAACCTGGTATATATGTCTTTTGGTAATTAATGAAGGTAGTTTGTGCGCTTTGTTTCGTTATTGGAAATGCAATTGTTTTTTGACAATCATTCTTTTGTGAGCGTAGTGAGATACGTGACCGTCCGATCGCTAGCGTTCGGTAGCTAGCGACCGGTCGGTGTCCACTTTGAGGATTGGGACCGGTTGGACTTTGCGACCGGTCGTTCCCCCTTTTTCTTTACTTTCCCATCCTTGCTTTTGGTAGCCAAGCGACGGTACTTGCGGTCGTCCCTCCCCCCCCCCCCCTCCCTTTTTTTTAAAAAAAGGTTTTTTGTGAAGGTTTTGACCGAGGTACGGTGTGGCATCCCACACCTAATGATTCACCCATTACAGGCGACCAGAGCTCTTCGTGTTCTTGGAGGTGGGTTTTCTTTTTGTTTTACTCTTGACCGGTGCGTGCGCAACCTGAGACAAGGTTTTTTAAGGCATTGCATCCTGTGGGCGTAGCCCGTGTGTTTCTTTCAAGGCTTTTATAGCCGCCGGGACATAGCCCTGGTCTTTCTCTTTCAAGGCTGCTTCTAAAAAGTAGTTCCTTTTTATTGATTCAAGGTTTTACATAGAGTTTTTACAACATAGAATTTGGCTTGAGACACTCTGCATGCCATGAATGCGGTAATTCGTATCCCTCGATGTTCTTTAGATGATATGAGGCCCGTCCAGCCCTCTGATGGATGATGTAAGGTCCTTCCCATTGGGGGTCGAGTTTCTTGGGTTGCTTAATTCTCATAGGACTAACTCTCCCGGGACGAAACTCCGCTCCCTGACCCTGCGGTTAAAATATTTTTCCACATTCTTTTATCCTCTGCCATCTGTACTTCCGCAGCAGTCCCTTATTTCTTCGAGGACGTCATAAGATTCCCAACTGATTGATGGGATCATACTTCGACAGGGATGACTGTTCCAAGCATACGTCAGTCTGAAGGTGTCTCGCCGATCGGCCCCTTTTTTGTTGTTCGGTAGGACCATAAGGTTTGGGGCAATAGTTCTACCCAACTTCCTTTTTGCCACCCAACCTTTTTTTAGAGCCTTAATGATTTGGCAATTTGTGTTTTCAATCTACTCGTTAGCTTGCGGATGTGCTACTGATGGAAACCTTAGCTCTATCTTCCATTGTTCGCAGAATTCCTGAAAGCTGTCACAATTGAATTGGTTCCATTGTCCGTTATTATCATTCTGGGTAATCCGAACCTGCACACAATGTATTTCAAACAAATTCCTTATGTCTCTTGGCTGTGATAGATATTGTTGGCATTGCTTCAACCCACTTTGTGAAGTAGTCGATGGATACATATGCGAATCTGAACCTCCCGGGAGATGCTTTGGAAAGGGCCGATGATACCCAGTCCCCATATTTGCGAAGGGAATTGGGGATAGGATGGCCTTCTGCATGGCTGGGAGGCTGTGTATCTTGTTGCCATGCTCCTGGCATCGGGTGCATTTCCAGATGTACTCTTTGCAATGCTCCTGCATTTTTTGCCAATAGTAACCAAGCCTCATGATTTTATGGATCGTGGTCCTCTCCCCCTGGTGGGTTTCCACATGCTCCTTCGTGTACTTCCTTTATAAGTTCATTCCCCTCTTCAGTGGTGACACAGCTGAGGGCGGGTCTCGCAAACGACCTCTTATAGAGGTGTCCATTTTCAAGAAAGAATGATGCCGCTCGCCTCCTTACTGCCTTGGCTTCCCTATCTCCCGGGGAGCCTTCCTTCGAGTATATATTCCATGATCGGGGTCATCCATGATCCTCCTAGCGTGAGGTGTTTAGTCACCAGGACCTGGGTTTCGTCAAGGCTTGAATTGGTTTTAGTCTCTAACCATACTTTGCTCGGGACTTTCTAGGCAATGCTTGCCAACTTTGCTAGCGTATCTACCTCGGGTCTCTGCTCGGGAAGATGTGTTACTTTGGGAAGTTTGCTTAGCTTGCACTTTGAGAAGTTTTCCTTCACTCTAATAATGAGTAAGTATTTCCAAAGTTTTTTCTCCCTTACCTCATATATGTTGTCATGTTGCCGAGTTACTAGTATCAAGTCTGAATATCTCTCTAGGTCTGTTGCCCCTAGAGCAATGGCGACTTCTAGACCCTGGATGAGGGCATCATACTCGGCCACGTTATTCTTTACTTTGAACTCTAACGGAAGGGTAGTTGAGGTCTCGCCCGTCGGGGGTTTGAACTACAATCCCTGCCCCCGCTCTTGTCCTATATACCGGGCTCCATCTACCAGGATGATGAAGGGAGTGAGTGGCTTTCCTTCCTCTTGTCGAAGCTGGTTTTGGTTATGAAGTCTGCCAATGCCTGAGCTTTGATTGCTGTTCACGGGAAAAAGTAGATTTTGTACTGGGTAAGCTCAACTGTCCAACTTACCATGCGTCCAGAGGCGTTTGGGTTATTTGTGTCTGTTTTAGCGGCCAGTGGTCCTTACATAGACCCGATGCAACTGGAAATACTGCAGCTTTCGGGATGCTATTACCAGAGTGAAGAGAATTTTCTCGATATTGGTGTATCGTCTTTCCGTTGGGGTTAGGATTTTCCCATTGTAGTAGACGGGTATCTCTTTCTTTTCTTGCTCCATTATTAGGACTACTGCTACCGCCCAGTCTGAGGCAGATAGGTAAAGGTAGAGATCATGACCGGGTGCCGGGACTCCTAGCTTGGCAGGTCTGATGTTGTAAGTATCTGGTACACACCGGGAGTTCCTAACAAGCGTATCTCTAACGCTATCACTCAGCCCTTAGCCCTAAGCCTTTAATTCCTAACTCGGTATTTCCTAAACTCGGTATTTCCAGTCATCAAAGTGATACTTTGCTCTGATACCACTTTTTGTAACACCCCTACCGCTAATACCGTCATTACCGTCTAGTCTCCTCATACTTCCATACTTACGCAGCGGGTACTTCTTACACACGGTGAGTGATACAATGCCGTTAGCCACCCACGTGACTAACAAGGCCTACTACCACTACAGCATCGGTCTAATGGACCGGAATACCCGAGTACTAAACAATTACAATCCATACATAATTACAAACCGAATACAACGATTCTCCATTCAATACGTCACTCAATACTTACCTTACTACATACCGAGTTCTCTAAGTACAATGCCAAAATACACATTTTCCACATGTCTATACATACTCTCTAAGAGTCTAACATTCTACCCATTCCTCACAATCTTCATACTTCCGAATACATAATGGTGTACCACTCGGTACACCGACACTTCAAGGCTACAAGCCTTATACAATTCTTTACTATCCACAATTCATCCCTAGCTATCTAAGCATAGCCGCGGTCTCTTACTATGACCATATCAGCTTTGGGTACCTGGAAAATAAAAACAGTGCCCCAAGGGGCTCAGCGAAATGCTTCATATAAAATTCGTATACCCCGCATACTAGCGAGGGTACGCCGACTACTTGCTCGAATACATGCGGTTCATTTTTTCTTCATAATACATACATGCTCTTATACATTACAATACATTCATTTCACAAGGCATACATACATTCAATACACACAAGGAAGACATTACAAGTCAACCAATCAATACTTACCGGAATACGGAGATACACTTCTCCAATACTTACACAATACTTGTTGGAATCTTTACCCACCCGAGTTAATTGGGTGTACATTACTCTTTTACTCAAGTCAATGGCTTACACTAGCCAAGACCATTACTCATACAATTCTTTACTTACTTACTTACTCAAGTCAAGTCGGTACGACCTCCGGGCAGGGACTACACGTCCCACCACCGAGCTTTAGGGTGGCTCACCAATCTAGGGTGCTACCCATTTAAGGGGTTTGGGTCCATAGAAGGGATTCAAGCTAGGAATCGGATCCAACCTCTTGTGTCTCCTTATCCTCACGTGTGCCGAAACTATATCAGACTTCTACTCATTCCATTTTACTCAATACTCAAGTTAGGAGTTAGATGGTTAGGAATTAGTAGAAGTCATTACCTCCATACTAAAGGTTAATACACTACACAAATACATATCCAGTTACACATACACTTCATCCTCACCCATTCATTTCATGAATTATACAAACTAAATGTTCAAGACAATATAATAATAACAATATAATACAAGCACAAGCAAGTGCATTAAGAGTCCGATGTGGCGTTTATCTTATTTAGGTGATCACATAAGCACACAAATCAGAGTAACCAAGTTAGGATACAGGGCATGAGAAAATCATACCTTTCACCGGGGTTAACTTTACCATGTGTTCCCTTGTTCCTTGGTTCACAATTGTTCACTGATAATGTTTCAAACATTATTATTAACACTATGTTCATATGGTGATTACTTAATTACTACTCCCGTACTTACCCCGTTTGTCCCGTTACACTTAGTTTTACTTATGTCAAACTATGTCCTTACTTCTCACTTATTCCTACACTTGTTCACACTTCTTAGGACCTTTACATATCACCAAACAAGGCCTTAACAACTTCTAAAACCATTACCAATCAATCCCCCATGGTTTAAACCCTCAAAACCACTTTCAGCAACATTTGGGTGTGGTCCGGGACTTGGTCCGGACCCAAGTTCCAGACCATTCATGGAAATCACTCTCGGCCCTTTTTAACTATTGGTCGGGACTTGGTCCTAGACCTAGGTCCTGGACCACCTGCAGGATGCACTCTCGACATGTTTTTTGATGCGGTCCGAAACTTGGTACATATCCTAACAAAACCTGACCAGCTAAAACTGTACTATTGATTTTTCAACCCCAAATCAACCCTTAATCCACTTCTAATCATTCCATAATCTTTCCACATGTTTAAACACACTAAGCACTCCTTAAACTCCTTAAATCCTCGGTCCAATCCTTACTCAACTTCTTACTCAATTTCTACAAATTTCCATTCTCATTTTTACCATTTGCACACTTGTGCATTTCTACACTTCTCTTTGCACTTTGCACTTTGTCCTAACTCCATCTTATCATTCCAATTTCCCAAACAATGTACTATCTATACCCAAGTTCAACACTCATTTTACTAAATCTTGCACACTAGTTCTTCCTAGATTTTCCAATGCATTACAACACCTCTTGCTACAGATTTTTCCACACTTTATTCTCATCCTCCAACTACCATTTCATGGTTACTAAACATCTCTACTCAACCCAATACACACCTTGGTTTTACCATTCACCAAGTCATTCAAAAATGTTATTTTCTACTAAAATTTTACCATCGTTTGCCTACAAATCTAACTTATCCACGTTCATCCATTCTTACTAAAATCATTCCTAAACTAGCCACACCCATACAAGGGTCCTACCAGCAATCATATTTTACCCATACTTCCTCAAACAACAATACCTGAAATACCCCTAACATTTAAATAGTTAATATAAGTAAATAAATATTATTTGAGGAATTATAAATATTATTTGGGGATTATTAAACCTGAGAAAATATAAAGACTTAGACGTTTAAAACGCACCTAAACTCCTTACATAACGAGCAACGTAAATATTTTACGGATGCTTAAGCATTTATAAATGCTAAAGTAAATTGATATACACATTTAAACCCTGTAACAACTTATGTTACATAATCTTGATATTTAATATATATCATAAATACTTAAGAAATATTATAACATTAATTATAGCACAAGGTTTACAAGTCCAAAAATCTGTACATTAATGCCGATTTTATATGGCATATTTGGACTTGTTTTAACACTTTCACTTAATAAAATAATTAACTACCTAATGTACTTAGACAATACATAAGTATACATCAATATAGCAAGATTAATCTACCTAACACTCATATATATTACCGGTAACATACCTGTACAAACTAAACAAATAAAAACCGCCAACATACTCATTATAACCGTAACTTATATGCACTTAAATAGACAAAGAGTTGTGGCCATGCACACCATACAACCGATAGTGGTACATGTACACTATCAATAAAATAGGGAGCATACACCATGAGCGATACTATGCATGTATATAACTAAAATAAAAAAAACGGTAAAGCATCACTAATCAAACAAAATCTGTGATATGCTTTATTCCACACATGCATACTTAATTAACTAACAAAAAAAATCTGCAGGAAAAACAAAAACGGTAGAAGCATGTATATATAAATCCACTAGTGCCTCAAGTTGACAAATCTGTAGCAAAATAATCATACACCTATAATTAACAAAACAAGAAAGTTAGGCTACTTCAATAATTGGTGAGAGTGCTCATAAACAAATAGGGAATCTGTAGCATGCAATTATTACCGTAGCAAACTTAAGTAATAAAAAAAACATGTGTAGGACCTTACGTGATTCACTAGTAAATGATCAAACCAAATTCTAAAGCAACCACCAGTAGTAAACGGTAATATGATATGCTGTAGTTAACAGTATAAATCGGTAGTCATTGCTACTAGAATAGCTTATAGGGGAGAGGAAATTGTAGCCATATGCATCTGATTTTGGGAGGAAAAGCAAGTCTTAATTGCGTTATGTTAATTTAAAAAAGGGAACACCAGTAATGCATTGTACAATCATCACTCAATAGTAGTAAATAAAAAAAAAAACGGTACATTAGTACCAATTACCACGGTAGTGCATAGGAACTTTTGACATATTATATTTAATACAACATGTCGTTATGAATAACACTATACTATACGCAAGTGGCTGCCTATAACAAAAAGACAATGGAATTTGTCAAACTAATCAAGCTACACAACCCCTTATTGTCGTGTGTATACAAGGATAAAGAAGAGAAAGTAATCATTGAAAAATCAAAAGTAAACAACTTACCTAACATGACAATAATGATGTCTATAATTAATCTCCATTTTCTAACTAGTGCTCACGGTAGCCTTGAGCTCCTCATTGCACCATTGCGGAATTAAGGGGCTGAATGGGAGACTTTTGAGTCCAAATTGAAGCAAAGAAAAAAAAATAATAAATAAAAATAAACTACACCTCACCTAACCACTAGACATTATCATGTTAATGTAAGAGTGGCTGATTTAGTTCCTAAACTATCTTTTGTCCATCTGTATGACACGTGTATGCCTAGGTGTCTAAGGTGTATATATACATGTGTCCTGTTCATTAGTCTGTTAACGATTGAAATGAGAATGAACTGATTCTTTGTTTCTTCTTGCTCTCTCTCTCGCGCGTCTCCTTTCTGTTCCATCATTTACAATCTCATTTTTCACATGGTATCAGAGCTAAGCTCTAGATCTAGCTAAAATCAAGAAAGTTCCTCTGTCGATTTAATGGCGCTCCAAGACTGCAAGCTGTCGTCCTCGAATCTACACCAATTGGTTGGAATTTCGACCATTAGCTTCACGGTGAGAAGAATTACCTCAGCTGGCATACACAGATGATGAATCTGTTTGAATCCACCGGAGTTGTCGAGCTAATCAAGCGGAAGAGATACCGAAAAAGAAAATCTTGAGCGAAGCTTCCGAAGTCGATAATCCAGACTTCAAGAAGTGGAAGGAAGTTGATGCGCTGGTCCGCACCGGATTATAGCGACGTTGTCTGAAGAGTGCATCGCTCTGACAATTGGATGCGATACTGCTAAGAGCATTTGGGAAGAATTGCGAAATGAATTTCTCCAGTCAACTAAAGACCGTGAGTTCCAGTTAAAGAATCGCCTGAGATCTCTGAAGCTTGGAGATACTCAATCGGTGAAGGAATTTGTTAAAGAATTCAAACTGGTGTGTGACAATCTGGCTGCGATCGGAAAGCCAGTTTCGGACGAGGACAGGGTCGTTCAACTCGCTCAAGGCTGTGGTTCCCGGTACAGTGTTCTTCGATCAATCATGCTTAGTAAGGCTCCCTATCCTACTCTGAAACAATTCATAACTGCACTGGAAGACTATGATGCAAGAGAAGGAGAGAATAAAGAGGAAAAGCAAGAAAATGTACTAGCAAATGCTGCGTTTACTGTCGATACTTCAACTGGCAACGCTGAGAATTTCGGTTATGCTAGAGGAAGATCAGCGGGCGTGGTCGAGGACGATATAATTCAGGAAGAGGAAGATATCACAACTCTCCACAATCATACTCTCAGTCTTTTAACACCTCGTACCAGAAACCTGTTTACAGTCCATGCCAGATATGCGGTAGGACAAACCAACTGCTATTACCTGTTTTTACCGCTGGGATCACTCGTATCAGCCTTATAATCCAAGCCAGTCCATACAGTCCACAAATTCTCCAAACTCTGAGCTTAATTCCCAATCTGGAAACATAACACCCAAGCCTTGACAACCGTGTCGTATAATCCTGCAGAAGTTTCATACTATATGGATTCTGGAGCAACAGCTCATATGGTAACAAACACAGGTATGGTTTCCTCACTTCGACCTTATAAAGAACAGAAAGTGTTTTTGTTGGAAATGGTAGTGAACTACCAATTGAGTACACTGGGAAAGCAGTAATCCAAGGCACTAAGAAAGATTTAGTTCTGAAGGATGTTTTGGTTGTTCCTGGGTTAAAAAGGAATCTGCTCTCTGTTAGTAAATTAACAAAGGACAATTCTTGCATTGTTGAGGTTAATGATTCGTGCTTTGTTGTCAGTCGGGTGACAGGACAGACATTAGCAAAGGGCAGTAAAGTTGGAGATCTGTATAGTCTGCGGAATTCAATGTTTGAAGCTCTGCAGGCTGTCAAGAAAGGCAAGGTACAGATGACATTTGGCATCGTCGACTTGGTCATCCAAGTCTGAAGATTTTGCAGTTCCTTAATACTAGAGATCATATTGATATTACTAGTTGGAATAAACACCCACGGTGTGTAATAGCTGCCAATTGAGCAAAAGCTGCAAATTGCCATTGCAACAATTGAAAATAGGACATCCGATGTGTTGGAAATACTATGTCATTTTTTGTAGATGATTTTTCAAGATTCACATGGTTCTATGCTATCAAAAAGAAGTCTGATTTCTTTGAAGTATTCTCTCAGTTTCAAAAGATGGTGGAGCTCCATCTTAGTAAAAGAATAAAGTTTTTTAGGTGTGATGGAGGAGGAGAGTTTGTTAGTAGTAAGTTCACCAGTCTACTGCAGCAGAGTGGCATTGTTCAAACAAATGTCCTGCCCACACACTCCTGAGCAGAATGGAGTAGCAGAAAGGAAGCATCGTCATATAGTAGAGACTGGTCTAGCTTTGCTCCTTCAGGGAGGACTACCAACTAAATTCTGGAGTGAAGCATTATGACTGCAGTGTTCCTCATTAATCGCCTACCAGCTACTCCAATTGATTTTCAAATCCCTTTCACAAAGGTATTTCACAAGGAACCTGACTACAGCAGCCTCAAATCTTTGGGTGCAAATGTTATCCTCTTCTGCGCTACAAAGTAAACATAAGCTAGAACCCCAGTCTCTTCCTTGCGTTTTCATACGTTATAGTAATCTTCACAAGGGTTACAGATGCTATAATTGCCTCCAAGAAGATTTTTATCTCGCGACATGTTGTATTTGATGAAACGAGCTTTCCTTACAAAGAGACTTCCACACCTTCTGTCTCGAGTTCTAGCACAGATCAGCAACTGTGTGTCACTACATTCAAGCTGTTTTTGGAAGAACAAGAACAAACCTGAACTTCTCAGTGAAGATCAGTCGTCCAATTGATAGTGCCAAATTGACCAATCTTCATCCTAGCATCACAAATCTTAACCAGCTGACCCTACTGGAGTCCACATCTGAACCACTTACTCAAAATCACCAACTTAATCCAAATACACCTGCACCTGAACTACATACACCATACATACCTGAATTAGAACCAGAACCCGTAAATATACCTGAACCTGCACTACATACACTAGACACACCTGAATCAGAACCAGCCCCACTGAAAACTCTCAGACAGAACCTCAATCCAGTGCATCTCACATCTTCAGTGAAAATCCATCTACAGAAACCCAACTACAGAGCCTAATTCCTACACCCGCTCCTGCCTTACCAATCACCGGTATTACCATCGAATTACCCAGTCTTCCCTCAAGCCGCCAGCTCAAAACCTCAAACACTCTTCCATGGTCACACACGGTCAAAAGGTCGAACTGCCTAAACAGTGTGGTGGACACCGAAGTCGAACCCAGAACAGCAAAAGAAGCACAACCAACACAATCAAAATGGGTGAGTGCTATGCGAGAGGAAATGGATGCTCTCAAGCAAAATAACACCTGGACTTTGGTACCCAGACAACCTCATATGAATGTCGTGGGAAATAAATGGGTTTTCAGAATCAAAAGGAATCCAGATGGATCTGTCGAGCGCTATAAAGCGCGCCTGGTGGCAAAAGGATTCCATCAGTTGGAAGGTATTGATTCACCCGAAACTTTTAGTCCCGTTGTTAAAAATGCAAACTTACGTATGTATATCTATTGCGTTACTAAGCAATGGGAGATTAGGCAATTGGATGTTAAAAACGCATTTTGCATGGCGAATTGAAAGACTTGTATATATGGAGCAACCGCAAGGTTTTGCAGAAACTGGGTTTGATTTAGTATGCAGATTACAGAAATCTCTGTATGGGTTGAAGCATCCCCGTGCTTGGTTTCAAAAACTAAGTTACATTGCTGATGTAGATCGGGTTCAAGTGGTAGGGCAGATACTACTCTTTTTTACTGGCATACTGGACAAGGAATTGTTTTACTTCTGGTGTATGTTGATGATAATCATCATCACAGGCAGCTCTACTACCCTTGTGCCAAAGTGTGATTGCAGAATTAAGTCGGGGATGTGGCCTTGAAGGATTTGGGAAACTGCGGTATTTTTTGGGTATTGAAGCTGCGTTTACATCAGATGGGTTGTTTCTTAATCAAGCCAAGTATATTCGAGACTTGCTTCATAAAGCAGGTTTGAATACAGCCAAAACTGCAAGAACTCCTCTTAATAACCAAGTTAGATCTCCATGATTTAGAATCTGATTTTGTTGATCCCACAAACTACAGAAGTCTCGCTGGAGCCTTGCAATACATTACTCTAACAAGACCCGATATTGCCCATGCTGTTAGTCTTGTGCTTGTTGTCAGTTCATGAATGAACCCAGGGAGATCCATTTGCAAGCGTTAAAACGCATTCTGAGATATCTATCAGGAACATGCATTTTGGAATGTATTTCTCTGTTCACAGTTCTTTGAATCTCGCAGCTTATTCAGATGCAGACTGGGCTGGCTGCACTCTTACTCGTCGATCAACAACAGGTTTCTGTGTGTTTCTGGGTTCCCAACTGCATTTCATGGACTTCCAAGAAGCAACCAACAGTGTAGCGCTCAAGTACAGAAGCCGAATATCGTGCTATGGCTTCTGCTACATCTGAGATCACTTGGATTGGGTACTTGCTGGATGAGATTGGCATTTCTTTAGATACTACACCAGTTCTGTTCTGTGACAATCAGAGTGCCTTACATCTAGCTGCAAATCCAGTGCTACATGCTCGTACGAAGCACATTGAGTTGGATTATCATTTTATTCGGGAAAAAGTAATCAAAAATCAACTTTACCAGAGATACATTTCTTCTGCTAGCCAACCTGCTGATATCTTAACAAAGAGCCTGCCTTTTAACACATTACATATCATAGAACCAAGCTGGGCATTCATTGCACTCCAGCTCAGCTTGCGGGAGGATGTAAGAGTGGCTGATTAGTTCCTAAACTATCTTTTGTCCATCTGTACTGCCACGTGTATGCCTAGGGTCTAAGGTGTATTGTATATATACATGTGTCCTGTTCATTAGTCTGTTAACGATTGAAATGAGAATGAACTGATTCTTTGTTTCTTCTTC
The DNA here is from genome assembly GCA_023374045.1 of Limonium bicolor. Lineage (NCBI taxonomy): Eukaryota > Viridiplantae > Streptophyta > Magnoliopsida > Caryophyllales > Plumbaginaceae > Limonium > Limonium bicolor. Next base: position 10,933,694 of record CM041781.1, on the reverse strand, counting down.
TTCTCTCTCTCTCTCGCGTCTCCTTTCTGTTCCACCATTTACAATCTCGTTTTTCACAGTTAATAACTAATAAATCAAACTCAGTTATCTCTTTCACAAAACTCACGGTGCCAAGCCATTTCCTTTCTTCCATCCTAGCATTGCCGAGTTGGTAAGTGTTCTTCCTTCCCTTCATCTTTTCCCTTGAGCTCTTAAGCTCCATGAATGGAGTTTTAACTTCCATACAATTACTATGTCAAAATCCTAGCATTTCTCATCAAGATTTAAAGCAAAAATTATCCCAAGAACATCAACTAATTTCGGTAACAATTAATCACCAAGGAAGGCCAATAAATTTACATCAACTCAAGGAGCAATCAAGATCAAGTTAAGGTATATTTTCATGTTGAAAATCCTAAGTAAATTCCTTAAGGTATTTTCCGAAAATTATGAATTCTAAACCTATGTTCTCTTCATTATTTCATGAAGGAAATTTAGATCTACAAACCATCTCAAGGTGTACCAAAAAATACCTTGTTAAATTCCTAAGGTAAACTCTTTTAAAATTTCTCCAAATCTTATTTATAAATCCTTGTTAAAAGTCTAACATTTGGATCTCCTAAACCTATGTGTGGAGGCCGAAATCTCTTCATCAAGATAACATTTGAAGGGCTTGGAATTCAAGGAGAAATCAAGTACAGAATTATCTCGATTTAAGGAGTAAGTTTATATAATTAAGGTTTATTAAGTTTAAGCTTGAATTAAACTTCAAACTTTGGTATAAAAATTATGTATAACCTTCCAATAAATTAAGACCGAAAATCATAGGCTATATTATCAAGAAAAATAATTTATAACATATAAGGTAAGATTATTACCTTAAGGTATAAATATGTGCCACAAAAATTAATTAGGGTGCATATAAATACAAACCGAAATATTAAGGATTAATATGTTCTATTTTTAGTTTATAATCATTCTAAGTCATTAGCATAATTTTTAGAAGTGTTATATGGCTTATATTACATTTATATGTATTTATTATAAGGTTTAAATCAAGTTTTAAAACTATATAGTAAAGGTATATAAAAAGCCGAGAGTTAAATATATTTGTTGGTGAATTTTCGAAAATATTATAAGTGTATTAGCTTATATTATAAATTTTGGGAATATTAACAATAGCTACAAGTATTTAAATGGCTAGTTTATAAAAGTTATGTGGAATATGTAAATTTTGAAAAGTTTGGAGTACAAATAATGAAAACCGAGAACATAAGGAACTGTTTGATATATTTATATTATAATATAAGGTAGGAATTAATATTATGAATTTTGGTGAATTTAAATAAGTGTTTAAGTGTTTTAATAGCAATTTATAAAGTTTTGGGACTATTTTGTAATTATTGAGAAGTTTAGGAGTATAGCCTCATTACATATAATTTTATGGTTTATTATGGGTTTTAAAGTATTATTATGAAAAATAAGTCTTGGTCAAAGTGTTGACCAAAAACTTTGGGTTAAAATGGTTTATGACATAAAATATTAAGTTTATAAAAGTTATGGGGTGAATATGTAATTTATGGAAGTATATATGAAGAATAGAATTTACTATGGGCGGAAATGTAATTTATGAAAAGATATGGGTTACTTTGGTTATTTAAGGAAATAAAATATTTAAACTATAGTTTATAAGTTAATAAGTAACTTATATAAAGTATTGGGGTTAAAAGTGTAAATATAGAAACTATATGATTAAACCGAAGAGCTTATGGGCTTAATTGGTATTTAGAA